>BPTQ01000006.1:289311395-289529763 GCA_019973895.1 Chrysanthemum seticuspe | reverse complement strand
TACACCAATGCATTTAGTTCCTAGAACTATTGCCACTAAAAGCAAGACCTTAATTAGTCAATATGTTATCTTTCAATTATTTGTTGATTTTGAGAAAA
Organism: Chrysanthemum seticuspe; assembly: GCA_019973895.1. Taxonomy (NCBI): domain Eukaryota; kingdom Viridiplantae; phylum Streptophyta; class Magnoliopsida; order Asterales; family Asteraceae; genus Chrysanthemum; species Chrysanthemum seticuspe. The sequence goes on along the minus strand of BPTQ01000006.1, from coordinate 289,529,665 downwards.
CTTGTAAGAAAAGGATCACACCCACTGGGATAACTGAAGGGGAAAGGGGTTTTGAGCAAACTAAAGAATGCTATTTAACTGAGATCATGCCCTTCTTTAAACAATTAAAAGGTCAATTTGAGAGTCTTAAAAAGGGGATGGACTTAGATATTAAAGAAATGGAAAAAGAATTTGATGCAATGATTGTTGAGGTTAGTGACTATGAGCGGGAATTAAAATATAATGAGATTGAGAGGAAGAACTTGCACACCTTGAATGAGAATCTTATTTCTGAATGTATTGCTCAAGATGTGTTTTACACTGCTACAAATTGTTCCATTAATGCTTCTCAATTTCATGAATTATCTGTTGCTCTGAAAGTCTCCCATGATCGTGTCATTGAGCTTGAAAAAACAAACTCTAAACTGCATGATAAAGTTGAACAGGATGATCATGATAACCTGGTAAAACAGTTTTCTAAATTGGAAGTTGAGCATCTTGCTTTGCAATTAAAATATCAACATCTGAAAGAAAATGTTAAAACCTCAAATATCAAGACATCCTTGGATGTTCCTGAATTTGATGCAGTTTTTGAAATTAGCAAACGTGATGAACAGATTCGAGCTCATTGTAACACGATCAGAAAGTTGAAAGCCCAAATCTCTCAATTAAAGGGTGAAAAGAACAATGTGACTGGCACCCAAATGCCTCCTCCTTTAGATTCTCAGTATTCTCAAAATTTTCATCTTCAAAACTTAGTAAATGCTTTGCAAAAGGAAAACGAGAGCTTTCTAGAAGAAAATGAAAAGGTTAAACGTCACTTTAAAGAGTTATATGATTCAATGAAAGTCACTCATGACAAAAACAACGAAAAAATAACCTCTTTACAAAAAGAAATTGAGAATCTAAGGAGTCAGGAAAAAGGGAAACTGCCACTTGTTTTTAATGAGAATGTTGCATCAAAGTCATCCTCATACTGCAAATATATTGTGACTGTTAAATACATTCCTCCTCATCTTAGGAATAATGAACCTGTGTTTCACAACTATTGCGCTCACCTTAAGGATAGTCTAGAATGTCTCCGTGAGATCGTGGAAGATGACTTCTTAAATAAGCCTCTTGATAGAGAAATTAGGTTTGCTTGCATTCAGGCCAAACGATCTCAAGAGCTGCTAGAATGTTTAATAGCAACATGTCCTAAATCCTTAGGTGCGAAAGGTAAATTTGTGATGCCTTGTTCTTTGTCGAGTGCCAAGCATACAAACCATTCCATGCCCAACTTTAAGAAAGTGAACACTAATGTGCCTTCTAGTAGTTCAGATCCTTGCACATCTAGTTCAGGAATGCAAAAAGTAGATCAACCAACTAATGTTCCCATAATTCCCTCTACAGGAGTAATCAGTGACATTAAAGCAAGCGGGTCAAAGCCTCCAGGCAATACCAAGCAAGATAGGACCTCGCAAGCTAAGAATGTGCATTGGAAGAGAGTAGAAGACCAACCTAGGAACTTTAAGTTTGAGTTGAATAAAACGAATCGTATTGATTCTAGTATTAGCTATAAGCGTACTGTAATTAATTCAAATTCTGCTACTATCTGCAAACCATGTACTGATGATTGCTTGAATTCAGTTACTAATCATGAATGTAGTGTGAATGATTTGATTAATGCTGATAAATGCCCTGTTAAAATTGTTAATGCAAAAAATCAAGCTAAGAAGGCTAAAAGGCAAAGGCGAAAGAAAGTTAGAAAACAGTGGAAACCCACAGAAGAATATTTAGTAAAATAGGTTATCAATGGATACCTTCTGGCCATAAGGCTAATGAGTTCTGCCCTCAATTTGCTAAGACAGTGCCCACTAGTAAATGGATGTCTACTGGTAGAACTATTCCCTTAAGAAGTGAACATACTTTGAATAGGTCAAATATGGACACTAGCACTGCATCTATTTATGATGATTCCATTGTTCCTACTTCTGATGTAGGTGTTCCAATTACTGTTACTAACCAAGTGGAACCCATTATTGCATGGGGTTCCCAATTATCCAGTTATCCATTTTTGTATGTGTTCAACTGCAGATCGTTCAAATCGTTCTGTGGTACCTGGACTCAGGCTGTTCCAAGCATATGACTGGATACCGGTCGCGGCTCATGAACTTCGTGAGTAAATTCATCGGGACTGTTAGATTCGGGAACGATCATTTCGGTGCTATTATGGGTTATGGAGATTATGTTGTCGGTGATAGTGTTATCTCCAGGGTATATTACGTAGAAGGTCTTGGTCATAACTTATTTTCTGTCGGTCAATTCTGTGATTCTGATCTAGAAGTGGTCTTCAGAAAACATACTTGTTTCGTTAGAGAACTTGATGGTAAAGAGCTTTTAAGAGGAACACGTGGTTCAAATCTATACACCATCTCTATCGAAGATATGATGAAGTCTTCTCCAATTTGCTTGTTGTCAAAGGCTTCGAAAACAAAGTCATGGTTATGGCATCGTCGTCTCAATCACTTGAACTTCGGCACCATCAATGATCTCTCCAGAAAGGACTTAGTTGTAGGTTTACCTAGACTAAAGTATGAAAAGGATCATCTTTGTTCAGCATGCCAATTAGGAAAAAGCAAGAAATATGCCCACAAACCCAAACCTACAAACTCAGTTACAGAAGTTCTTCATACAATTCACATGGATTTATGTGGACCCATGAGAGTGCAGAATATCTTTGGGAAGACATATGTGTTAGTTGTGGTTGATGATTACTCTCGATTCACCTGGGTTAAGTTCTTAAGGACAAAGGATGAAACTCCAGATATCATCATCAAACTTATCGAACAGCTGCAGGTTCGACTTAACAAAACTGTCAGAATCATCCGAACCGACAATGGAACTGAGTTTGTTAATAAACAACTTAGTGAGTTTTATGAAAGTATTGGAATCAGTCATCAAAAAAGTGTTCCACGAACTCCTCAACAGAACGGTGTAGTTGAAAGACGAAATCGAACTCTTGTGGAAGCCGCAAGAACAATGCTAATTTACTCAAAGGTTCCAATGTTTCTCTGGGCTGAAGCCATTGCCACTGCATGCTACACACAAAATCGATCCCTAATTCACACTGCTCATGGAAAAACTCCATATGAACTTGTCCACAATAGAAAACCTAATCTCTCATTCCTTCGTGTGTTTGGTGCATTGTGCTATCCAACTAATGAGGGCCAAGACTTAGGCAAACTTAAAGCTAAAGCAGACATTGGAGTATTTGTAGGATATGCACCAAACAAAAAGGGATACCGAATCTACAACAAAAGAACCCGAAATATCATGGAAACTATTCACGTTACGTTTGATGAGCTGACCGGTCAAATGGCTCTTGGACAATCCAGTTCTGGACCCGCACTTCAAAACAGTCCCATTGGTTCATCTCTTGTACCAAATTCCTCTCTAGCAACTCCATATGTACCTCCATCAGAAGATGATTTAAGGAAATTGTTTGATCCAATGTTCGATGAACACTATGAACCAAATGCTGATGAAATGTCAAATCCATCAACAGAGGTTGCTCCTATTCTTGTGAATGAAGTCAACCCTTCAGTTTCAATATCATTAAGTCAAGAAGCGCCTGCTGCTGATCACTCTGTCTCATCAACAAATCATCAATCTTTGAATGTACATCATGGAATTGTTTCTGGCATCAATGATGAAGTTAATCCCTTTGCTACTCCTGAAGATGCTCCGTTTGAAAATATATTTGCTCCTGAATCATCATCAGAACCATCTTCATCAGGAGAAATAGACTCGGCTACTTCAGTTCCTCAACAACAACCACATGAACACCTTAGGAAATGGACTCATGATCATCCATTGGACAACATCATTGGAAACCCCTCTCGTCCAGTATCAACACGGAAACAACTTGCAACCGATGCCTTATGGTGCTTCTTTAACTCCGTACTCTCTAAGGTCGAACCAAAAGATGTTAAAACTACCATGAATGAAGACAGCTGGTTCAATGCCATGCAAGAAGAAATTCATGAGTTTGATCGACTTGATGTATGGGAATTAGTACCTGCTCCAGATTGTGCTATGATCATTGCTCTAAAGTGGATCTTCAAAGTGAAGCTTGATGAGCATGGCGATGTATTAAAGAATAAGGCTAGATTGGTTGCAAAAGGATACCGTCAGGAGGAAGGTATTGACTTTGAAAAATCATTTGCTCCTGTTGCTCGTATCGAGGCAATCAGAATCTTCTTGGCTAATGCTGCTAGTAAGAACATGGTAGTCTATCAGATGGATGTAAAGACGACATTTCTTAACGGAGATCTTAAAGAAGTCGTCTACGTCAGCCAACCTGAAGGCTTTGTGAATCCAGAGCATCCTACTCACGTTTATCGTTTGAAGAAGGCTCTTTACGGTTTAAAGCAAGCTCCAAGGGCATGGTATGATACGCTATCAAAGTTTCTTCTATCTACCGGATTCAGCAAAGGAGCAGTTGATCCAACGTTGTTCACCAGGAAGTCAGGCAAACATTCAATTCACGTTCAAATTTATGTTGATGATATCATCTTTGCCTCGACTGACCCCAATGAATGTGATTGTTTTTCTAATGAAATGGGTTCCAAATTTCAAATGTCTATGATGGGACAAATGTCATTTTTCTTAGGATTACAAATTTCACAAAGTCCCGGAGGCATTTTTATAAATCAATCTAAATTTGCAAATGAGATTTTAAAGAAATTTGGATTTGATTCTAGTGACCCTATTGACACTCCCATGATTGAGCGTACTAAACTGGATGAGGACCACTCAGGGATCATGGTAGACCAAACGAAATATCGTAGCATGATCGGATCCCTGATGTACCTCACAGCCAGTAGACCTGATATTCTGTTCGTTGTATGCATGTGTGCTAGATACCAGGCTAAGCCTACCAAAAAGCACCTTGAAGCGGTTAAACGGGTCTTTCGGTACCTCTAAGGAACCATCAATATGGGACTTTGGTACCCGAAGGACACCGGTATGTTACTAACAGCATATGCAGATGCAGATCATGCAGGGTGTCAAGATACTCGTCCAAGTACGTCTGGAGGTGCTCAATTTTTTGGTGATAAGCTTGTGAGCTGGTCGTCAAAGAAGCAAATGAGTACTTCTATTTCCTCTACAGAGGCTGAATACATAGCCATGTCATCCTGTTGTGCTCAAATCCTATGGATGAGATCTCAATTAACTGACTATGGCTTTGAATTCAACAAAATCCCTCTGTACTATGATAATAAAAGTGCTATTGCTCTCTCATGCAACAACGTTCAACACTCAAGAGCAAAGCATATCGACATTCGACATCATTTCATCAGGGAACAAGTGGAAAAAGGTGTGGTGGAACTCTATTTTGTGAGGACTGAATACCAATTAGCAGACATCTTCACCAAAGCTCTTCCCAGAGAACGTTTTGAGTTTATTCTTCCACGTCTTGGTCTAAAGAGTCTACAACCAGATACACTCAAGCGTCTTCAAGAGGAAGACGAGGAGTAAAGTTCTTTATTCATCTATCTCTTGTATATATTTATTCAAAAAGCAAAATACAAAATTTGAAAAACCCACAAAAGAAAATATAAAAATATAAAATTCTCAAAATCCATAAAAATTAGAAAATCTTGAAAAATTCCAAAAATATTGTTATTTTGTCATGTTTTCCTTATTCGATATCATCTACGGACTTTGTGTTGACATTCAAAGAATGTCACGGGTTTTTAGATGTTCTTCGAATGCACATAGTTTTTGTTAAAAAAAAAAAAAAAAAAAAAAAAAAAAAAAAAAAAACGGAGAAAAATGGTGGTTTATTGTCATTTCAGGCAGTAACCCGTTTTAAAAGTAAAGAACAAAGCCATGCTTTATCTTATTTTTCAAATCTCATGCCCTGATTCTTAAAACAAAGATTTGTCATCGAAAAGACAAATGCTTATCCTTCCAAATATTTTTCCGTCTAATGAAAACTAAATTGCTTTGAAAATACCTCATACTCTACTACTCGTGTAAATCATTTGTGCTTATCATCTGTCAAAATCTTTATCTCTCAATCAACAACTTGTGTCATTGATTGAGGGGGAGAATGATTTTATTCAAATTAAAAAGGTTGTTTTTCAAACAATTGGCACGTAAATGAGCAAGGTTTATTGTTGAAAAATCAAAAGGAATTATGTTTTATACAGTTGATTCAAAACCTTTGCTAATATTATGTTTTCAAAAGACAATCATGCATGTGTAATCAATGGAGTTTAAAGTCTCAAAATCCGATCCTTATCAGTTAAAACGTTTTCATAATCAAGTCACAATTCTCCTTAAAAGATTTCAAAATCAATTTAAATCTACAGAGATCACAAATCTCAAATAATTTGATAAATGTGATCGGGGGAGAATTTGTGATTTAAATTGGATTTAAACTGATAATTCGATAAATGGTTTTATAAGGATGTACAAGCTTTCCTTCCCACATGTGCCAAACGATTTCAAATTTTCCATGCACATGTTGAGGGGGAGCATCTATCTTAAACCACAAATATTTGAAACGTGATCAATTTATCTCAATGTGCAGTCTTTTCCTAATATGTGCAAAACATTTTCAAATATCTATGCACATATTGAGGGGGAGCAAACTTATGAAAACCTCATCCTTCCCAAAATGCTTTATCTACTTGATTTGATTAGGGAAGTGATGTTGATATCTTTTAGAAAATGGAAATCAAAGAAGTTAATTCTTCCTCTTGCCTCCGTGTGCCAAAATATTTCAAATACATGAAGCACATGTTGAGGGGGAGCTCTTGTTCTAAAAATATCAAAAACAATTCAGGTACAAAATGCTTTGATAATATATCACAAGTATCTGGATTGATTTTCAAATGGTTTTCAATTGGTTCCAATGGCAGATGAACAATACCAAATAGACCGACCAACTTTACTTTATGTATGGTGATATAAGGATGATAAGGTTAGGTATTTGTTCCCATGATTTGCCAGAACCGGAGGGATCTACCCAGGGACAATCCACTAGATAGTGTAGAGTCCTTAGGTATGATGAAAAAAGGAGAAACAGTGAGTTATGGGAAGAGTGTGGACTGAGACTGAGCTAGTACTGGAATAAACCCAACAAGGTTCTAGTAATGAAGTCTCGGTAAGCACTGAAGGGGTTGAAGAATGAAAAAGAATTGAATGTGAAAAGGGTGAAAAGAAATAGCCCTCCAATTATTCAACCTTAGGGCAGAAACCGGGTTTCATTCATATGCTACTGGTGGTTACCAAGGTAACACCGGTATTGAAGACAAGACGTCATGGACCCAGTGACGCACTGCACTACAACTTTCCAAGCTACTCAAGTTCCTCTTAAAAGGACTTGTTTCATTCTCACGGGGAACCGACATTATCTATCGACTTTCTCTTAGAGATTGTTGATACTGAAGAAGGAGACCCTCTCCCTAGTCTCGGATATAGGATACAAATATGCACAATTGAGTCTAGAGCCACGAGATCATCAATAAATCTCATTAGGACACTTTCAATGAAGACTCTCTGTTTCACACAATGTGGAAAGAGAGATTATATCTTGAGTCCTACGCATTATCCTTGTGGTATTGCCAGAACATCCGAGTGATATGTAAACATATTCACAATGAAGATGGAAAGCCTTCTGGAGCCAACATCAAACAAGCTCCTGGTGGGTGGCATGTGAGATCTATTCTATAGATCAACCATGTGACAACTGAACAGAAACAATGGGGCAATTCAATCTTTTGAATTAATCCTGGTTCAGGTTATGGATTGACGGATACCTTTGAAAAACCGGTCGTTGTACTTAAAAACTCTTTTCTCTAGCACATCGACTGTGTACGAATTTTTCAAATCAAAAGGTGTTTATGATTGATAATTGATTTTCATTAAAACCTTCGTTGTATTGCAAAAACAATTTCTATTGAGCAATACACGATTGTTTTTCAAATGTCTTTTTATCAATCAATGAATCTCAATTCGCTGGTTCACTCACTCCGTGTTGTCTTCTTTGAGACGTTCCGGTTTGAGAATAGCTAGAGCAGCTGCGAAACCCTGTCAAGGAAATTCTTCGGAATTATACCTGATCACAGGAAGTACAAGTACTGATCAACGGGGAACCGTGGGCCTTGTACCTCAATTCAACGAAAGTGATCAAAGACACCTTCGTGCACTTTATTTCTAACTGTTGTATGCAGGTACGCCCGACGTTTGCAGCTGATCAAAATGAAGCGGTCGATCCATTGCCGCATGCTCACTCAACACATTCATCTCGAAAGAAATCATGATTAGTGCATCAATGACTCTGATATTTTCACTCCATGCTTCTGCTACGCTGCTGCCAATATCATGAATCAATAAAAGCTTCCGCTACTCTGATGAGAATACATCAAGATCCAGAATGTGAGCATGCCGGTCCAAATGTCACAACATCACATAATACCATCACCACAATGGAAGAGTCAAAGATTTATGTTAGCTGATGATCTCAATGCTGGCTCAAAACACATCATCACGTGGATCAGTTAAAGACCTCCACTTGAATTATCCAAACATGCAAAACATGAAGAATCAAAGACTACGAGCTACTGAGCAAAGGAATTAATCAAGAAACCTCGAGCAATCTAATGTAATATCCGTTTGTATTCATTGTAAATTGAGGTGACCTCCCTTAGAGGGAGATTGTTAGGAATTAGAAAATTCAGTCATTAAAGAGTCGGTCACCTCAAGTATATGTATTCGTTAGAAAGCTCGTAGTCGTAGTCTAGTTATATTATTAAGTAAGTTTGTCTTGTAACACCGTGGAGGACGGATGGGTCTTTACCCACTGTATGCCTGATCCACAGCCCGTAGGTGGCGTTTGTTTGTAAGAAACTATAAATACCCTCTACCTCCCAAGGTAGAGGGTTGGAGCTTCAATACCATTTTTCTTTGTTTTACATAGTTCCCAACTCTCTTCCTTTTCTCTCTCTAGAACTTTCTCTCTCTAAACTACTTGAACGCCTCTTGTGATTATGGTTTAGTGTGTTTATGAAATCCTATATCCTACAGTTTCATCTCAAAAGCCGCCAAGTAGGGCCATAGGAGGCAGTGGATATTTTGCATATATAGATAGTGTTGGGACGGTCTGAGAACAACGCACCTTTTTGAATGAGTATTTCGTTGGCGAGTGAATGGCTCCCAACAAAAATAGACCGATGAAAACCAATCAAAAGACTGATGAGTGGTCCATGTGTGGCCTTGAGCTTTATCAGAATGGGTTCAAAACTTGCAACTGCCACCACGGCTGACTGACTCTTGTGTCATTATTGAAACATAGGGTGAAAAGTCTCTCTCAAGGGAACATGAAGATAGTTATCTTTAACTTATAATTCTAAGGAATCAGCGACAGTCTCAAAGTCGACTTCAGTGTTACCCCGGTTTCATCATATGAAATTACTGATCTCCTTGACCCTTCGTCTACGAATTTGCAAGTAAGTTTGACCCCATAGCGACCTTAAATCTTACATTGGTTATAGTAATACATTGCAGTGGTTGTTACAGTGGTTACAGTTTTTCTTGATGTCAATAGGAGCCACCAAGTCTCCTAAAGTGACAACAGATGCTGCAGAACAAACAGCAGTTCCTGCTACACCCACACTGTATAACATACTTTCATAGTTAACTTTTTTTTAGAAGCATTCTTCCACATCCCTTGATGAAAATTGTAGGAGTAACACTGAGGATTAGTCAAAGAAGCTGTAGTTGCTGAAAATGGAACCCATGTTGATAACTTTGAGGTAAAAGCGGTTTAAGGAGTGATAATGTTGTAGGAGGAAATGAGTCAATCAAGACTGCTTCATTGATTGTCTTCGCCATTTTGGTAATTATAAAGTATGAACACCAATATTCTTATTTTTTACCCGTATTCGTATATTATACAGATTCATTGTTTGTTCACATTCATTTGAAATCATATGCTATTGATGTAGAAATATCCATTGCTTAAAATAATATATTCCCTTAAACTAGAGTGTTAAGGGGTGTTTGGGTAAAGGTTATGTTAGGTGTATCGCAACCATTCCTTATCAGAATATCAGTGGAGCTCATCATCTCTGATACAGATCTTGAGCATCTCATGGACAATTTGGAAGATGAGATTGATGAAAACTGGCAGGCGGTCACTGGTAAAAGAAATAAGTCCCTCTCTTACTTTGTCAAAGTGTTGCGAATCCAAGGTATACCTTATTATCAATGATCAGTACATAACAACCATCCCTTCCTAGATTCTTATCAGCACGGAATTTACTTGCTAAAAATAAGTGGAGCACATGAAAATAACTTGCTAGATACAAGGTTTCAAATTTGTTTCTTTTTAACGTAAAATGTAAATAAAAAGCATGTCGGATGTTTGCCACTGTTTTCCTACGCTACCAGCTATGCATAGCAAAAGTAGGTTCAAATGTGGTCCTGTATATAGATGAGTTACAGAACCTGCCTTGCCCAATATAGTGATTCACACAACGGTTTCAAATTTGTGGGCTAGCAAAAGTAGTTTCAACCTACCATATATACATAGCAAAAGTAGTTTCAAATTTGTTTCTTATACAAGGTTTCAAATTTGTTTCTTTTACTTGTACGATTGTGTGAAAGCATTAGAGGATTATTAGTGTACGATTGTGTCAAACCTGCATTACCACTCTGGGTTCTATTCCACCCTAGCTAATATTATTGTTTTATCGACTAATGGAGATATATAAAGCGGTGGCAGTGGCAGTAATGATAAGTGCGAGTGTGTGGCTCATTCCGGTGAAAAAGATCCAGCCATCTCTAACAACCACACCAAGGTATATTTGCTTTAATTCTAGCTTTTCTTTTCTATGTTAATTGTGTTTGCTATTATTTTTGGGTTTTCTTTAATAAAATTTCACGTATTAGAAATTCAATAATCTTTAACACCATTTTCTTAACTACATATAGGTAAATAGTGTTTTTAAGAAGGATGACGATAATGGCGAGGCCGAAAAAAGGAATAAGAAGAAGTACATAAGCGGTAAATTTTGTGTTCTTTTGAATACCCATATTTGCATTTAGCTGAATTTTATTGGAATTTGTGTGTCGCACAATGATGTATGCAATTTCGTTCACTGGCGTACTACTTTAGGGGTTGGGCTTATCGGCTTACTAAGATTTTCAAAATCAATATGCTTACTTTTTAATGCGTATGAGCTTATTAGTTTAGGTTTATTGATTTTGTTTAGCCATAAAGTGGAGTTCGTAAGCTTATAAGCTGATGCAAGTGGTTTTTTAAAATTTTAGTACATTGTGCTATATATATATAACATAGCGCGAGGATACGGTTATGTTTTTTTTTCTGGGCACGTCCAATAAAAATGGTGGGCTTGCGTATTTGGTTATTGTTGTGCCCGTTGGATTTTTGTGTTCTCTTCTACAATTGTTGGTTACAAAAGATAATAACCCACCGATTGCGCAATTCCAGATTTATGTAGACCGAATCCCAATATTCATCGACACCGACTCATGATTAAACCTTCTGTCCATGAATCAGCATCGAACGGTAGGATTAAGCTTCTCCGACATGATAAAATAGCAGTCGACCAAGTTTAAGGTTTTGGTTATTGATATTGATTGCTTTATGTATCTTATTTATCATAATAATCAGTTGCTAGATATCTTGTTTATATAATCAGTTGGTAAGAAATAACACATGTTTCTTCCTGCAGCCATGTGTGGGAAGGTTATTCAAGGCTTAGAAAGTACTTCTGGAACACATGGGTTGGGTACAAAAGGGGGTCAGATTGTTGTGGTTGTTGCCACTTCAGAGACTTTGGGGAGCAATCTTTCTATAGACCAAGTGAACGGGTTTGAAAGCGAAAAGCTTATGAGGTTGAACCGGTACTGACTACCGATGACGGGAGTAGTAGGATGGAAGTTGAAGGGTTGGTGTTTCAATCTTATGGTACGTTTCTTTCCTAAATTTATGCATCAGTCAAATGTGGTGCAAACTGAGCTAATGTTGAGGCGCTCCTGGAGCCATTGTTTTTTTTCTTTCCATTTGCAACATGATTTTTTCACAAGTATAGATGTGAAGGCTATGGGGGAGTTAACGTGGGTAAGTAACCATACGCTATGGCCTGTTAAACAAACGAATTTTAAGGTTAGCCAAGTGTAATGTTTTGAGAGTTGATGCAGGATTATGGGATCGATTCTAACGATGATAGTCATCCAGTGAAAGCAGTAGTTTGCAAATGAGAAAGCAGATACTGTAGGCAAACCAAACACAAAAACGTAAGTAAACATTTCATTGTTGTTGCATATTCCTTGATAAAAAAATTACACTACATGTGATATAGTGTTACACAGTACAATCACCTGACCTGCAATTTGGTGGATTTAGTGAATGAAAACAGTTGAGTTCGTGTGCAGAGATATTAGCTGATTACATACAAGTTTGGCAAATCGGTAGCTCAAAAGTAGTCTAATATGATATCTATAGGCTACTGATTTTTAGTTTCCAAAACTTTTGTCCTTTTAGCGGTTGCTTATCCGATATATGTTGATAAAAATGTTTGTTAATTTTAGTACAGCCCAAGAGGCATCTACTGACGACAGAGGGAAGCATTTTTGTCAGCTCTAAAAGGCTAATTGCATACAAGATGATGCATCTGATCCCATTGTAAGTAGCATCTTTGATGTCCATGTTTCTTTTTATTTTTAATTAAAATGCCATTGGTCCAATTTTATATTATATATAGTGTGTAATTTTAACATTCTTAGATAAGCTGTAATCATTTTGGTGGTCACTATTCTATCATCTAAGATGGTTTTATTTTATTAATAAACTGAGAATCAATACAATTAGCATAATAAACTTCACTAAACCATGAACACTAAATTGCTAAACGGGAGATTTAGGACTACGAGAACCATTACCAGTAGACGAATGAAACCAAAAGTATATTGGTTCTAATGCAAAATTATTTTATAGATATTGTTGTTTATATTACTGTTCTTGCATTCTTGCAGGATTTAAACACTGGGAGAAACAGAGGGCCGCAACATATTGCGTATGACGAACGGGTACAAAGATGTTATGTTGCACCTTAGTTGGCCTGTAATACGGAAAGTATCTGTGCTACAATACACATGGTAAAATTGGTACGAATAGCTTAGGCCAAACATGGCGTAAATAGATAGCAAGGGATCTCAACTGAATTTTATGGGATTTCATTATTTTGTATTTTGCTTTAGATATAATGAATAACATATGTATTTTATGAAATGAGAAGTCTAATAACATCGGCCACTAAAAAAAATACCAACCCCGCCGCAACGCGGCGGTCGCCTTCACCTTGTTGAATAATAATTACTAAATATAAGGTTATATGTATCTTATCTTTCTTTTTTAATTCTTCATGTTATGACTTAGAGATATAACAAAATAATGATATTTTAATATCAATTTGTTAAATAATCCTTTAAGCAATATTGAAAATAAAACCTTATATAACTACCTACTACGTAATAAAAAAAAATTAAAACACGTAACACACCAGAATATAATTATAATGTAAACTAAGAAATTAATGATATCAAATTTAAACAATAAAATTTAAGAAATCTCAACAAAAACACTAATGGTGTGTTTGATAAAACAATATGATTTAGCACTGAATCAATCATTCTGCTTAATGAATATGGATCTGAATGAAAATGAACGTTTGATTACTACTCTTGATATAAATAAGAAAAATGAATTAGAAGTCTAAATGTTTTAATAAAATTAAGATCAAATGAACTATTTTGATTTATAAATATTTTAAGTTACATCAATTCTAAAGTTTGAGATGATACAAATATATGGTTGATGCAAAAAATATGCTTCCTGTTGTATGATCGAAAAAAGAAATATAATCATACCGTATGTAAATTTATGAGACATAAAATATAGAAAGATATTAGAACTTATAACTTGAAGACTAGAATCAAGGATGAGCAACAAACATATTTGTCAAAGAAACATAAATGAATAACAAGCGTTACGTGATAAATTGGCTTCACTGAATGGAAGAGCTACACCTCACTACATGGCTCATCCAGTGCATAATTAAATCACTTAGTGCCACCATTTTCTCTACCAAACAAAAACTCCTCTGACCGATTATGAAGTTGTTGCTGGGCCATTCCATTCAGTTGCTATCAAACACCCCCTAACACTGCTCTAACTAAGTAAGGATTCTACTATCATTATCAAAAGCATATAACCACAACCTTTTTCCCCTATTCTTGGTAAACACACAAACATCACCACTTAAAAAACAAAGGGTATCAACAAAAAAACTCCACTTGTAACCCGACAATACATACATATTCTCATCACCACAAACATCAAACAAAACCATAAATCTATTCATAGATATTTCAAATTCATCAACATCATCTAAATTTGGTAAAATAACAACTGGAAGCACCTATATACAATAACTAAATAAACATAATTAACAAAAACAAAATATAATAAGAAATGTTAATAATATCATCAAATGTAAAAGATGTTCATGATTAATATTGTTTAGAATAAAATGTTAGAAAGTAGTTACCTCCTTTTAGCCGTTCTATGGATTATGGTAACATCAATTATAGTTCTTAACCGTTTAATTTAACTTTTAATAAACTTTTTACAATATATTTGTTCTACTAAATCCTAAAAATAAAAACCGATGGACGGGTTTTGCCACTAGTGTGTGTGTATATATATATATATATATATATATATATATATATATATATATATATATATATATATATATATATATATATATATATATATATATATATATTTATATGAAATCGGTTTTCGGTTCAGATTGCCAAACCCATATCCAACCCGAGAACCGAATTAGTAGTTCGGTTCGGTTTGGTTCAGTTTTAGCAAATTCGGTTCGGTTATTAGTTCGGTTTGGATGTTTTTGGTTCGGTTCGGTTTTTGGTATTCGGTCATTTCGGTTTTTTCACTCACCCCTACTTATTTCTTATGGTTTATATTTGGGTTAATGGCATGTAGGGATGGCAACGGGGCGGGGAATGTCGGGGATTGTATTTACCATCCTCATCCCCATTTTCACTATCCATCCCCAACTCCGTCCCCATCCCCATCGGGGAATTGCTTTACATCCCCATCCCCGCCTCCAATGGGGAATCGGGGATCCCCGTAGGGATTCGGGGATTTTCAATCCTTATGAACTAACATAAATTTTCCACCAACTCATCGAAAATATAAAGAATTTTAACTCATAAAGTAATTCAAGAAACGTGCGTACATCGCACATAGTAGGATTCATTACGATTTCAATTCAACTTATAATACAAAAAAAATATGTATCATGTGTCTATTCGGACAAAATAATAAGTAATATGTTGTTGGTGCTTATGCTTCTAATTCTAAAGGTACATGATTCTATAAATATATATAAATATACATGTCGATACTCATAAAAAAAAATATATATATATATACAAGTTAATCGAGTATGGATGTAACATATAAATTCTAAACACTTATACACTAGAAAGATCAGAGTCGGGGTCGGGTTCGGGGATTTATGTTATCCCCATCCCCGCCCCATCCCCGGTTTCATATTTTGGGGATTCCCCATCCCCGGTCAACTTGGGGATTCCCCAGTCAAAATCGGGTTTGGGGATCGGGTCCCAATCGGGTACGGATTTTTTTGCCATCCCTAATGGCATGTAATAACAACGTACTTTTTCATTTGTTCAAATATTATATACGAACGAAAAAAAAAATACCACAATACCCATCCAACTCTTTGCACCGTTAGTCCGTTAGGCATGAAATAACAAAGTACTTTCTCATTTGTTTCATTATCATACGTTTTAGTTGCACTGTTAGTCCGAGTCCCCACGTCCGCTTTTTTCCGCCCGAAACCCAAGAAGTTGGCTTTGCCAACACAACGTTAGTCCTTTTGACTAACGACCGTTTGTAATTAACTCAAAAATATGTTTTCTTACGTTTTTATTTGTTTTCATATGTTTTTATCCGTTTTTATACATTTTCGCCCGTTTTCATACGTTTTTGTTCGCTTTAAAAATTTTTCGTCCGTTATTATACGCTTTCAAGCGTTTTATACGTTTTCATCCATTTTATACGTTTCTCTTACGTTTTAATCCGTTTTTATATGTGTTCATACGTTTTTATACGTTTGCGTTCGTTTTTATACGTTTTCTTCTGTTTTTTTACGTTTTTTATATTGTATTCTTACTAACAAAAATGTATGAAAATGTATCAAAACAGGAAAAACGGATGAAAAACCGTATAAAGATGGATGAAAACGTATAAAAACGAACAAAAACGTATAAAAACGAGCAAAAATGTATGAAAATGTAAAAACCGTATACAAACCAACGAAAACGTATAAAAACGAACAAAAATGTACAAACGTAAGAAAAAGTATAAAAACGGACAAAAACGTATGAAAACGTAAAAACCGTATAAATCGACGAAAATATATAAAAACAAACAAAAACGTAAGAAAACATATAGAAACGGGCAAAAATGTATGGAAACCGTAAGAAAACATATAGAAACGGGCAAAAACATATGAAAACGTATAAAAACGGATAAAAGCGTAAAAACATATAAAAACGTATTAAAACAGACGCAAACGTATAAAAAGCGGATTAAAACGTACGAATACTTATAAAAACGTATAGAAACTTAAGAAAAACGTATAAAACGCTTGAAAACGTATAAAAATGGACGAAGACGTTTAAAAACGAACAAAAACATAAGAAAACGGGCGAAAACGAATAAAATGAATAAAAACATATGAAAACGTATAAAAAGGACTAACGGTGCAAAAAGATGACTAACGGTCGTTAGTCAAAAAAACTAACGGTGCAAAGAGATGATGCAAAAAGTTATTAGTACTAATTTGTATGTTTGTTTCCGATATTCGACTCAATGTGTCAAATGGGTCGACCCGACCCGACCTGAACCCGACCCGAACCCGATAAGGCCTTATAGGGTCGGGTTGATTCGGGTCCAACTTAGCTTATCGGGTTTATCGGGTCAACCCGATAAACCCAATAGCCTTATAGGGTCGGGTCAACCCGATAAACCCGATAGCCTATAGGCTTGTTATTGGTGTACAACCCGACCCGACCCGATAAGACCCGAACCCGATAACCCGATTGCTTATAGGGTCGGGGTGCGGGTTATATTTCTAAAGGTCAAACCCGATTCAACCCGACCCGATAGAGGCTTATCGGGTCGGGTTGACCCGATTGACACCCCTACTTTCATTATTCACCAAGCTTTTTTATTTGTTATAGCTACTATGTTTGTTTGTTAATTTAGTTAGAGCTAGACCTAAGTTAATACGAATGATATGTATGTTCAAAAAAAAAACGAATGATATGATTATAGTGGTTGCAAAAAACAAGTGATCATGCATATTAATAAGTACATCTCAAGACGAGACTTATCATTATCATCTCAGCGTCACATTCTTTCTTTATAAACAACTTCACTATTAACTTATAACTAGCAGGGTACCCGCGCGTTGCAGCGGCGGGTACCCTGAAATAAAATTTTCCGGTGAATCATGTATTTTAGTTTATTATGTTCTTTTTGACAATAAATTTACGGATATCAAGAATTTTGTTTAGCCCGTGCCCGGTCGGGCTCGAACCCATTTGGTCGTGCTCGTTCGGGCTCGACTCCGTTTGGACCGTACCTGTTCGGGCTCGACCCCGTTTGGACCGTACCCGTTCGGGTTCGGGTTCATTTGGCCCGTTGCCTGTTCGGGTTTGAATATTTGTATAATGTGCTTTATTATTTGTATTAGTGACATTTAATGCATAAATTGTGTTTAAGTTGGTTGTACAATATGCTTGATAATTTGTATTTCTTGTGTAAGGGGTGTTTTAATAACTGCATTAATTGTATTTATTGACCAGTTAATTAATTGACTATGTTAAATATTTTGACCACATTAATATTGCTTTGTATTTTGTACATTAAGCTTTAAGACTTGTAAGTCTTAAAATTAAGATTGATGAGAAAGATCATTAATAGTGCATTGTGTATTGTATAATAGGCTTTGTATTTTGTAAGTCTTAATTTTAAGACCATGAGGAGAGAGATTCATTCATCTATTAGAAGTAGTATACTCACCACCATTTTTTATTTATTTATTTTTTTTTTTTTTAAATACTAAAATTAATATGTTAGAATAGTTTTTACAAAAATAAATTTTTGAAAACTTTGGACACTGGTTGATAAAGCATAGTGTTTCCAAGTAAAGTCCTCCATAAAGATTAAAGAAATTTTTACAGGTCGTCATGACCATGAAATGTTTATGCCTTATTCAATAAGGATGTATAAACCTTGCATCATCAACTTGGCCCGTTTGGTTTGTTGCTAGGAATGACAATCGGTATCGGATTTGGAATGAGATGGAATGATAATGGGTATGAAAAAGTGTATGATTACGATTGTTTATGTTTGGTTGATAAAATATGGTATGAAAAAGTGTATAGATATTTGAATTTTGTAGTGGTAAAAAGATGGCCCCACGGGAATGGATTTCATAGACACCAAATTGGTGTGTAATGAATCTATGACTATGATATACCCATTTAATTACCGGGCCCACAAAACAAAACAAAAAAAACACCTACTATGACTTTGAAAGTCATAGTTTCATTCCCATTTATTGGAACCAAACGGACCCATATGGAAGGCAACAACGATAGATTAAATCTGTTTCATATCTTTGAAATAGTTACCATCACCCATATGCATGAAATTCAAATATATTTATTGGGACGATTAAAGACTTATGTCACAAATGTATCATTCCCGTCTATTTTGGAAACTTTAACCTTTTTACTCCAACTACTTAATTTAGTAAAAAAAGATGGACTTTCATTAGGGGTGAAAATAATAGCTACCCCATTAGAGCACACAAAAACGTGAAGATGTGATGAAACACATCAAATTTTCCCATTGTTACTATCAGCAAGACAAAAGTCAGACGAACCAGTTCAAACTGAAATTCGATTATATGCTTTAGTTAACCTCTTTAGATTCTTGTTGGACCAACGCATAACACAATCAGGGTCATGACAAATTAAAAGAATATCTTTGTAAAGAACCATACTTGGTACACAATGCTTAATTGGAAATTCAAAATGTGACACTGCGCAAGGTAAGAGGTCAAAGTTATTGCTCAAAGGGGGTATTTGTGTTAGCTTATTTGATGGGCTTGTTAGTTTATTGAAATTTGATAAGCTCGGCTTTTGTGACTTATAAGCTTATCCACTTGAGCTTATGATCATATTAAGGGGGTGTTTGTTTATGGCTTATGAGCCTATTTGTGTTTCAGCTTATGTTTCATAAGCCCTAATTTTCGGCTTATTTTGAGACTTGCAGGCTTATATAAGTTTATTATATCATAATGATCTCACCATTTTCTAGTACTACCGCGCGTACTCCTTATCCAGGAAGCCACTAGACCTATGGGAGAGGTGCTAGAAGGCCATTTCTCTTTCAAACGGTTGAACCGAGGACCCTGATGAATAGGCTATAAAACCGAATCTATAAAAAAACCGGGTTTTAAAACGTTGCTCATAACTACTTGAGGGACCATATGTGTGAGTGTGTGAGTACGAGTGTTAAAAAGATGGGGTGTTTGGTGGAGTTGAATAGTTACAAAACTACCCCTCCAGCTAATTTAAAATGAGGTAAATACATATCGCCGTCAGATGAAAGTTAGATCAACGGCTGAGATGTAGTGGTTTGTTCTTTAATTTTTTTTTGTTCCGTATTGAACTTTCGTTTTGCGTATAAAAGGAAGCCTTAATTGCTTCATTTCACCATCCCACCTCATTCTCTTCCTTTCACATAGTGATATTCTCTCCAAAGTAATTGTGAGTTAACTTAGAGAGTTTGTAATATATTTTCTAATCACAAGAGATTAGTTTTTTTTAATCCTTGTAACTAGAGAAAATGTTTAACTCCTAGTTTTCATCATAAGAAAACGTATCTTTTCTTGCCAGTGGGTTTTACCCTACTGGGGGTTTCTACGTTATATCAGTGTGTCATCTTTTATTATATTTCATATTTTAGTAGTAGGTTTGCTTCAATCCGGTGTCACTTTTCTCAACAAGTGGTATTAAGAGCTAAGGTTAGGCGTGTGTATAATTATTTATTGAAAAGTAGATTGTGATTGTAGCAATGACGGCGAAATTTAAAATCAAAAATTTCAACGGGAATAATTTCTTGTGGAAATTAAAGATGAAGGCTAGCTTTAGAAAGAATAAATGTTTTAGCGGCCATTGACGAAAGGCCAACTAAAGTGCTCGAAGGCCATTTCTCTTTCAAACGGTTGAACCGGAGACTCTGATGAATCGGCGACAAAACCGAGTCTATAAAAAAAACCGGGTTTTAAAACGTTGCACATAACTTCTTGTGGGACTATTTATGCAAACACTTTAACTGACCCATATCATCTAATCAAACTAACACTTTAAAAAGCGGTTGACTTTTACTCCCCCTTAAACTCATAAAACCCTAATCCCAATTTCCAACCAAAATCAGCATCAAATACCCAAAATCAACCCACAAATTTACAAACTGTGCATTGGTTATTGAAACTGTTATAAAGAATCAATGGGTAGTAGAAGCAGAGGTAATGGAAACTATACAAACCCATGTTTAACGATGCATCAGCCGTGGGCTTCTTTGCTTGTTTACGGAATTAAACGTATCGAAGGACGATCCTGGCCCTCCCCGATAACGGGTATTTATCGGTATTTTTATTGCGTTTTGATATAATGGATAATGGGTTTTTTACTGATTATTGTAATGTGACTACTGTAACTAACTTTTTACGGGTCGCGATAAGTCCGTGCTAGGCTAAAATAGAAGTGATTACCAGTTTTACTCATGACATTTTGTATTTAGAATAGAAAAAATACTATATCAGTTATCAGTTATCAGTTATCCCGATAAATGTTATAGTTGGTTTTGGTGTAAGATAATATGTGAAGAACTTGAATATAGTGATAGAACTATGAATGTAGCGTTTATGAGTGCCGCTGCGTGAGTTGTTTTGTGTGACTGTCATATGTGGATTAGATATATCTTAGAACAGGTAATTTAATGACGAAGTAGGGATCGGAGTTAGCGTTGTACAATATCACTTGACTCGTTGGTATTGGAATCTGGAATCAAGTATTAGGTTTGCTAGGCCAAGTGATATAAGTTATAAAGAGGGTGCTAACTGCTAAGTAAGGTGCTTTGTTTAGGCGGAAAATTGAGTATGTAGTGTAACTTGGTGAAAACGTGTTTCAGCCACTTTTGTATGTACAGTTTTCGAAAATTGTAGGATGAACTGTCTTAGCCTTTTTATTGAAATCGTAGTTCTTTCACTATCCAGCAGAAGTACATTGCTGAGTTTATGTTTTATGCGCATTGTAAGTGTATGCCTTTTTAATAGAGTCCAATTATTTACAGAATTTCCTCTTAATATATTGCAAGATGTGACTAAAAAGCTTGATCAATCCTTGCTAAAGAGTTTTTTAAACTTTACGATGATTGTATTTTCTATGCGAAGCGCGCTCTATCTTTTATTGCCTTGTGTTTTCTTTTCAGTAACTAATATTTTGGCTTTCCGCTAATGTTCATGATTTTCGTTTGAATTTGAAAGGGCGACTTTGGATTCATGCTGCCGGTAAGGTCCCAGATCCTGAAACAATTAAAGCAATGGAGGACTTCTACAGACAGTTATATGAAATAGATGGAGTTACGGATCTCAAGTTTCCAGAACATTACCCTGTTTCACGGCTTTTAGGTTATCTAATTATATACACCTATCCTATTTATGTGTTTTATATTTTTATTAACCGTCAAAATGGAGTTTGATTGCAGACTATGTTTTTTGTGCACTTGTTGATCTGTTTGTTAAGTTCACTATAACATGCAAATGTGTTGTTGATGCAGGTTGTGTTGAAGTGGTTGGATGTTTAAAAAGTGAAGAGCTTGCATCATGGGAGGATGTTCCTCAAGGGGTAGGCATATACGCCTTTATAGTTGACTTCTTAGCGTCAAATGATCAATTTACTTTGCTTAAATCAGAAGTTGCAAATAAGTGTACATTCTTTTTAAGTTTAATTTCATGTAAGCATTTGATCTTAGTTATGAATTCTCTTTATAGGTGAGGCTTGAAGGGCTAACGGCGTTTTGTTGGCTTTGTGAGAAACCACAGGTTTGCTTCTTGTTTATTTTCTGTTTATTAAATTTTGTGTTTAGTTTTTAATCATTCTTCCCTAACATCACTGTTTTTAACAAGTTACTTGCTAAACTCTTTCTGCAGAAATTACTAATACCATTTGAAATGCGTGGATATCAAGGTGTTTATAATTTGGAAAGAAGGGTAAGCATGAAATTGTTTCATTAAACACCAAACAAACCTCTATGTCGACCTGTTAACCAGTATTCAAAACATTCTTTTACATTGAATTGGCAATTTTGACCCATTTATTTATGAATGGGTCAAATCAGGTGATGTTTTATCTATGAAAAGCAAACTTAAAATGATTAGTTTAAAAGCAAACGGGTCAAATGGGCTAAAACCAGTCAAGAGTCTTAACCTTTTTAATCAGATAATATATAACTTTCCTAATCATAGTTGATATAGCACTCCAAACGATATCAACTGTTTTGTTATGTCGGCCTATTCATTTTGCCTCTGTTAGTTTGTGGGAGACAGTTACTTAAACTTCTTTGCATGGTCGAGCATCTCCTTTGCATCAAGTTGCCCTTATCTATCTTTCTATTTTTTATTTTTTATTTGTTATCCGTTTTTTATTTTATAGGTTCTTGAGGGAGCCCTAAGAGGTCTTTGTCCAGTTGAAGCACCATTACCGATCAAGTTTCCTTTGCCAAACCCACGGAACCCTTTTTCTTTGACGCCAGGGTCACTGGTTAATGGGCTTAACAAGGGCTCAATCAAATCTAAAACAGACGAGGATTCATCTCCAACCCTTAAAGCAGCCATAGCTGGTGCAAGAGCCGCTGCAACACAGTTCTCAAAGAAGACCAATAACTCACCTACAGTAGTATTCCAAGGCCAAGGATCAAGAACAAGGAGCGGCGCCAAAGAAGGTGTCCAGATATTAGATAATGAATAAAGTTGCCGAGAATTCTGTTTGTGCTTCTAGTTTAACATTTTAGGCTATTGATATTGCTTTTTTTTTTTTTTTAACGTGATAAGAATAATGTGTAACATATGGTTTGTGTATGAATAATATGTACAATATGGTACAGTAATAAAATGCTTAGAAAAATTTGATGGTGTTGCAATCCTAACCCAGTAACCCTCTCGTGATTCTAACATAGCGTGAACTTCTGTTGGTGCTTAGTGCTGTTTACTATAAATTGTTGTTGATGCTCGCTGTTGTGTCTCATCATTCTCACTGTTCCTTCTCCTTTCTGCAAACGCAATGTACTGTTCGTGAATATGTGATGTACCTAGTAATTTATGTGGTTCATTTATACGGAATGGGCAAGAACAGGTTACAAATACTGTTGATTTAAATGCAATTTGATTTTGGTGATGTAAATGACAAATGATGGATTTGTGTTATCTACATAGGAAGTACAATGAAATTTCTATCTATGTTTAAGATATTTAAAAAATTAATAATAAATGGATCATATCCATGGTAATCAGCTTGATTTGAGACTTGATTAGGCTTAATTGGGCTTGATATAAGAGAAAATTGATTGGGCCAAATTTGCTTTTGTGGGTTTTCATTGCGACCTTTCACAAGGATGCAACTTTGCAAGTATGCAACGTTCCATTATGATGGTTACATAGCATAACAACACTGAAGAGTTATAATGATTCATTGGAGATGTTTCATACAATATAAAAAGGGAACTGATACATGCACCACATCTTTTGATGCATATACCACAATTTGTGCATTACAGTTTGTACCATACAATACTGTAATGCACAAATTATAGTGCATGCATCAAAATATGTGGTGTGAGTATCACCCCCTATATAAAAAACACAGAAAATTACATCAAACTCCATTATAAGCCCTTTTCAGATTCGCTAGATTCAAATTTAATATCCTGAATTGATTATTGTATTTTCAAAACATTCGCATAAATATAGGCGTAATTTTGTTTTTAGACACTACTGGCCTTAATTGCCTTGTAATATTTGATAATCCTATTTTACAGTTTGTATGGTGGTAACTAATCTTTGACACAACCATCATACCATACGTAATTGAATAACCAAATCCTCTCTCACTATTAATTCAACATCAAATTATTACATATTACATATGTTTACATTTCACAATCCATTAGTCATGCTACCATACCAAGCATGCCTTTTTACCCACTCCTCTGGGAATGGTTTATTATGAACACTTGTATAAAATCCATCCTCTTTTACTAGCCAATGACAAACATCGCGTCGAGTGAAGTTAAAAACATTACACCAATCAAACATGACTGTCATAAAGATTAATTGCTGTAGAGAGCGAGTTCCACCAAAACTGGCCCTTATAGACCAACCCTCCGATATTATCACAAAACTCCCAGGTGTAAGTTTCCTTGTAAAAAAGTGTATGAAGTCCTTGATCAGATGTCTCGTCGGCTGTGATAGGTGTCGTAACGTTAGTATTCTCGCCTTGAATGTCGTTAATAATATAAATCCTTCAATGCCTTACATAGAAGCAATTAGCAGGGAGAAAATGAAAGCGAAAAAACAATGAGAATGAACTAACATGTTATTGAAGTATTCATCTTTAATTGGTGTTTTGACTTCTAATTGTTTGATTTCTATTAATAGGAAAATGGAAGAAACATGGGTTTATTGCTCTATCAATATATTATAATTATCATTTCATGAAGCTTTAATTATTTCTCTTTCTAAAGCCATAAATTAAAATCAATTAACTCTTTTGGTTGAATAGTTTTGCTAAACATTGCCCACTAGACAATGGTTAAATCAAATTAATTAGCTTATTATTTTCATATTTAAAGTAATTATGTATTTAACACATAATAAATGAACATACAAATTATTTTACATAATATATTTTTTCTATATTTAAAATAGTCATATATTTAATGTACAATAAATAAAATATAAATTACCTTTTATGTTTATCATAATTATTGGTTTAACTAGACAATGTTTAGCAAACCCTTTGGTTGAATTGGATTGAATTAGTTGGGTGGAAAAAGGTTAATAACCGGTAACCTTGGACTGGCTGTCATTCTATAATGTAGGAGCATACATGACTCACTCAGTGGTTGTGGTTATGGGGTTTCAAAGATTGAACCCTTGACCTTTTGCTTGTTGGGTGCAAAGATGCCTTCATCCATTACTAACTGAGTTACGCGTCATTGGCATTGGATTAAATTAGTTGTTCCAGGATCCGAACATGCAGAAAGTAACTAAAGTGTACTAAACAAGGATTCGATAATTCGATGCACCAAGATATGCCATGCAATTAATGTTATTTTGAAAGAAACATTTCTATCTTTCATTGAAATATAAACAGAGGAAATTCTAAACATCTAACTTAAACTATAAGAAGATTGTTTTCTGAATGATGTCATACGCGCGCTCACAATTAGGGGTGTTAATCGGGTCGGGTTGGTCGGGTTCGGGTCAAACGGGTCGGGTCCAAGTCGGGTCGAGGCTAAAAATAATATACCCGAA
Organism: Chrysanthemum seticuspe; assembly: GCA_019973895.1. Classification (NCBI taxonomy): domain Eukaryota; kingdom Viridiplantae; phylum Streptophyta; class Magnoliopsida; order Asterales; family Asteraceae; genus Chrysanthemum; species Chrysanthemum seticuspe. The sequence continues at coordinate 289,503,875 of BPTQ01000006.1, read as the reverse complement.
CCCGACCCTATTTGAACTCGGGTTAGTCGGGTTCGGGTCAAGTCGGGTCGGGTCAAGTCGGGTCGGGTCAGGTCGGGTTCGGGTCTGTGCCATTTACAAAATCATAGAATTTAATTTTTAAAATAACACATGTAGAAATGACACATTTTTTTGATTGCATTTGTTTGTTACATATTTTTTTATACAAGAAACACACTCACGCTCTAACCCGCTTATCTTTTTTCTTTAAAACATGAACTTCTCTATAATTGTTTATTCAACGTTCACATTCAACGTTCATATAAATATCATATACATGCCTTTAAACATTCATAAACTTTGTATACTTAATCAGCCTACTTTCATAATATGCTGAAATGTTCTTGAGAGGTACAAAATTGTAAAAAAACAGATGAATATGCATAGGAGAGGTGATGAGTTATATTTGTACTCCGGTATTATTTGACAGAACTAATTTGGAGCATCTAATTCTTAAGTCCATAAGGGTCAACTTTAGAGAGATTAAACAAATAATTCTATATGTTGTCAATCCTTTTGAGTTAAATGCAGCATAGTGTCCATGGTTTCCAACATGAAAGTCATGTTGGCGTGTTGGGAGTTAACAGTCTACGACAACAAATGACGATTTTCTTGTTGGGCTTCAACACTGGAAATGTGTTCTCGAATTTGTTTGAACCGACGACCTCTTGTACAATGCGTTGGATTCCTTGAGATCATGAGTCTATGTTTTCCTAAGGTCGTCACTAGTTACATTGTTTAAGAGCAACGTTATATTTTAAAACAACATTAATTAGACTTTTAAAGAATACATTCAACAATTAAAATTAAATAAAGATTAACAAAAGTACCAAAAAAAAAAAAAAAAAAAAAAAAAAAAAAATCTAACTCGGGTTAGTCGGGTTGACCCGAACCCGAATAAGAAAAGTATTTGAACCCGATACCCGACCCTAGTTCGTACTCGGGTTAAACGGGTTGACCCGATTGACCCGAGTTAGACTTTGGACCCGAGTAACCCGACCCGACTATCCTTAGTCGGGTTCGGGTCCGGGTCGGGTCCGGGTCGGGTCGGGATTTTTGACACCCCTACTCACAATTATGGTACACACTTGTATACGACGAGATTTGAAGACATATCTTTCACGTTGTAGGAATCTCTATATTCCAAGAAGAAAAGAAAAAAAGTTTGCAGCAAGAATTAGACAAAAAGAAAAAGATACACTTTGCTTGATGTTTATTTGTTGAAGTACCCCCATAGAAAACTTATCAGCTAGTTTATGATAATTGGAAATGGAATAAAAACATATCACGTACCTTAGATCTAGTTAGATAGACACATAATCTCAGTATTAAATATATTAATCGACTCTTTAACTTTAACTTTAACTTTCTCATAAGTCATATTTAACCCAAAAGCTATTATAAAATATTATGGGCTTATGGGCTTATATCTATTCATCCTAATCTTGTTTAACAAGTTAGGATTTTCCTATGCCTTATAAATACCTCCTATTGTAACATTATGAATACATCTCAATAAGAAGAATTCTCTTCCTCTCTCATTATTGTGTTCTTGTTCATTACATTTACAATAAGTTATCAGCACGCTCTAAAGGTAATTTTCGACTGAACTGTCAAAACCCCTCTTCAAAACCCCTCTTCGTATATCATTGATAGTTCTTGTTTTGCTACTGGTAATTATTATACGCACGTGACATGCATTCAAATCTTCGATTACAAATTTAATCGTTACGGCTTTATAAGTTTGTGGTATTGTATATGTGTTTTTGAACCCACAATAACCACCGAATTATCCTCATTAATTTTTACAATATGAAGTAGCATATTTGCCAAAATAACGAGTCTTAAACAATAAAAAATAAGATTTTTTTTATGGAGTTTGCCATGTACAATTTTCTAATTGTCATATTGTGTGAAACAGTTGATGTGCGTTTTATTTTTAAACTAATTTACATGAGTTCTGCTTTATGTGCCATCAACATCATCGACATCATCTTTGTAACATATAAGGAATACTATTAAATATTTGATCTTTAATATATTATTCATTAAAATCGCTACGTTTAACTAAACCCATAGTGATACTCGACATATGTTGCGTAAAGAATTATATGTTGCATAAAGAATTATATACTGTAATGACTTGCATTATATATGTTGCGTATCAAAGTGCCTGATCAAGCAATTACGCTAACAACCCATTCTATAAAAATAATATGAAGTCTTATGACCGAGTGTATTAGATGCTCCTAGACGTTGTTGCATGTGACATTATGGTTGAAGTGCGTTTTTTCTAAGTAAATGTATCGAGATTTAACTAAACCCATGATTCATCGAGGTATAAAATATATTTAAGTTAGAGTTTGATTTTAAGGAATAGGGAATATATGGCTGTCAATGTATAAGTTTAGTTATATAACCATCTGAAATAACGTGTTTTTTTCACAAACGAAGTTATAAAAATGTTCTATCCGTTATTTTCGTTATTTTTTCTATCATTTTTATTAATCTTAACTACTTATAAAGCATATGTAAAAAATTCTTAATCTCTTAATCTATACTACTTATAATACATAAATGCACTTCTCTCATATTAATTATTTTAACATTTTCATATATAGAATTTTAAATAAATACAATACTGAAAGCATTATTTACAAGTATCTAAAGCACATATAAAGCTAAAAACACATTACTCATATATTACAATTAATACACTATTAAAAACACCCCTTCATTCAAAAATACATGTGAAAAAACATAATTTACAAGTAGTTGAAGCACAAATAAAACAAAAAAAACACTATTCAACACATACAATTAATACACAATTTAATTCACCCATTCACCAAAATATACAACTACTAGCTTAGAGACTCGTTGACACCGGGTTAGTTTTTAAAGAAATAGATAAATGAGATGATAATAAAAGTAATAACGTAAATTTGTTAAATTTAAAATATGTTTGAGTCACAATCGATTTACAACCATCGCGTTGCCAATCTAAAATAGATTGACTCGAACATAAAATGATGTGCGATTTCAATGATCAATTGAGTTGCTAACAAACCTTGTAACATTAAAAATAATGAACCATAGTATAATATAACGTGATTACACCAATGATACATACATGATACAACATGAACCTTGTTCAAAGACCTTCAAGTACTTCTTTATACACGACATTTGTTGTGGTTTTGGAGAGATTACCATCCTGATCACAAACGACAACCTTCAAACCCCGCTTGCTTTTTACTCTTGATACGACAACGTACAGTTGTCTATGTGTGAACACAAGACGGGGAAAGTACAAACCAACTTTAGAAAGCGATTGCCCTTGGCTTCTGTTGATTGTCATGGCAAAAGATACTGATATCGGATATTGTTTTCTGAAAATCTTAAGAGGCAAACGCTTATCTGACGGAGTAATCCTCAACCTTGGAATAATCACCTTTTTTTTTAAGTTGGTTCCGTTAATAATCTGCGCCTGAATAGAGGTTCTTGTTAATTTAAGTACTTGAAGTCTTGTACCATTACATAAACCATTTGATTGGTCTATGTTTCTTAACAACATAATCAGCACTCCGAATTTTAAAGCAAGCCTGTGGTTTGGAACACCTGAGAACTTCAATCTATTTATAAATTCAGGCGAGAAAATAGACTGGTCTATGACAGCACCGCGTTCACTTTTATCCACGTTGTCACAACTTAAGTAGACCATTTCTTCTCCTGGAAATTTGGCCAACAAATGTTCATTTATAGTGCAGAGGAAGGTTTCGCGGAGTTTTTAAATAAATATGAAAATGAGATAATAAGAAAACAACGAACGTAAACATGTTTCATTAATATATGAAAACAATAATGAGATAAAACGTGAATTATTCAACAATCAATTGAGTTTGTAACATTAAAAATAATAGACGTCCGTGCGTTGTCGTCTCCACATTTGATTGTCTTAAATAGCAAATGACGTCTGTGAGCACTAATCAATATAATAGTCAATGTCCATTCGGTGTACACCCAATAGTTCATAGAAACCCTTTAAATTAAACAACACATATAGTTGTCCGTGTGTGAATACCGGCTTTTGTAAAGCTAAACAAAAGTTATGTCTTTATAGTAAGTATTTAGCTCCATTAATCCTTTAAAGCATAGGTAAATAGGTTCTTACATGCAAACATCATGGAAGTAAAAAAAAAAAACAAATAAAGAACAACTAATGCATTATCTATACCCGATAAAAAACCTATCTATATTTTAAATTGAAAGATTTGCCAGATATTCTTCGTCCATGTGATTCAATATATGGATAACATGATCTTCTTCATGCATGTGTAACTATCAATATCTGCAAAATATGCATGGATAATATACATGAACAATGGGTAAAATGATCGAAAGTACCAAGATATAATATTGTATGAGATTACCTTATGTTGTTGTATAAGTGTTCGTCGTACTTAAAAAATAAATGCCAATGAACAACAGCTTTGAGGAGCATAACTAAATGTAACGAACTTTGTAACATAAAAGATAAGGGTTCAGTAAAGTAGTAAACCACATATCCCATTCATATTACTACACAATCTAATTAAAAGAGCTATGTTTAAACATCAATAATTCATAAAAACAAAAACAAACGAACAAAAAAGAGTACAAAGAGTTCAGCTAAGAGCAACTCCATTTTACTTTTAACCTTTAAATCCGTTACTCAACCCATCAAGCATTCATCTTTTACATCATATGCCGACAATGAATAAAATAGATATCACATGAAAGAACTTGTAGCCTTCGTTTTAAATTAGTATTAGAACCTTTTAATTCGCTATCTAATAACAATCATTCATCTTTTGCAATATGTGCCAACTATTTAGGCAAACATATGACCCGTCATTACCCGCATTAGAGCTTCATTTGTTTAACACGGACACACTTTCAACCCTTCACCTGTCGAAAAACTTTTTTCAACATAAAAACCGGTAAAATGTCACATATAACATACTAACATCCTATTTTGAGCAAATGTAAAGTTTCTAAGACCCACATTTTGAATTGAAAGGAATTTTAGCTACCGCCATATTTTTGGATTTAGTACTTATTCATTTGGTTATTATTTACCACCATAATATTCATAACTGGATTGAATTGGTTTTTGGCTATGGTATTCTTTTGTTTTTGGGTCCGGATGCGGGATTTTTTTCTTTTTCTTTTATTTTTTATTTTTGGGCAACCTGATAAGACCCCTAACCCAACCCGATTGACAACCCTACATGTGGTGATGTGAATATTTATTCTAAGTTCAAAAGAAGCTATAAAACCATAACCTTTTGATAAAAAGAACACTAACCTCGATGACTTTATGTTCCTCATATCAAATAATATGAGGTGTAGAAGTTGAATCCTTGCTGTATTCCAAAAAAAAATACCCTTCTTCACCTGTAAAGCAAGCCATCCATTAACTAACATGCTCATTTGGAAACTTGAATAACCAAATTCAAATCCTCACCAAAGTTAAATACATTCACGCATTCCCATACAAAACTTTAAATCGTCAATATAATATAGAATCAATTATCATAAACATCAAAGTTACTTTGTTTCTAAAAGACTCTTATGGTGACCCGAGTAGCAATGACAGCCTTATACCAAACTTTCAGTCGCATAACTTGCCAGTATGCATAACTAATTTTCTATAAAGGAATCATAACTTGACAACGACCATATAACTCTTGTAAACTTGAAAGCTACTAAAAATGGAAAAGAGCCATGGGACAAATCAAGAGTGGGCCATGTGAAATTGTCATGGGATAAAGGGTTTTTATGTTTGGGATACATAAGGTAATCTAAAAATGGCATCAACGTTTATTCAAGATGGTGGAGGATTAAGGCAATTAGTCATGGCGATTAGTGTGACTTCATGTCGCAATAGCCAGTTATAAAACACAAAACCAAACAGCCCCTTAATGTTTCCTACTGGAATAAACTTTATAATATGTTTGGGATGTTCAAATCCGGCTAATTTGGGATGAAAAGACTTCAAATGCTAACAAAATCATGACCACGGACAACAAACTATAATAATGCTATATTTATAATACTCCATGACAAGTGAATATATATCATAATAGTGTAGGAAATCACCTCTTCAACTTTTAATTCACCATTTGCACTAACAGCCATTTGAACCTTGACTTCCTCCATTTTTTCCACAAGTTCTTATTCCAATCGCACACACTTAATTGCCATTTGAATAACCTAATTCTTTTTCCACATCCGTCTTTATCCGACCAACTTCTGCAGACATGATTCGAGCATCCATATCCGAATAACCTATAAAAATTAATAATCAATGTAAATTTGAGAAGCACCATATTAACACATTGAACTAATCAAAAGGATATATATATTAAAACTAACACGTTTGGAGCTCATCCAAGAACCATGTTAACCTCAATCGCACATAAAGATAAAAAGAACGGTTTGATCCCGACAATTGAGTTGGCACTCGAAGGATGCAACTGATATAGTTGATCCAGTGCTCGAACCACATGGATCTATTGTTGCTACGTATGGGTATAAAGTTCAGATATATATAACTTACCTTAGTCATGCTTACTCATGCTTCAACGTAGCTAATATTGTATCATGGAGAAGACATAGAAAGTTATGTTACTCTGTCTACTTATTTTTTACTATCACGACACATAAAGCTTTTAATACTTTCAACAGCTGCTTCGGCGTCTCTCTTTCGCTTGGCTTCCCATTTAGCTTCAACCTCAGTTCGTGCCTCAGTATTTGTTGCTGCTATTTAAGACACAAAAAAGCACTCAACATATTTGTTTAACATCATTCAGATTTGGATAAGAATGGTTTGAACACCTTTGATATATGGGTCAAATTTTAACCCGTTCGACATTTATTATAAAAGGCCACCTTGTTGAGAAGGTTTTGAAATCTACTCAAAATGTTGTTGCTTGGTAACTCGTTTAGGCGGAAACTTTCTCAAAGTAAAGAGAACTACGCAAGAGAGTAATATCTCCACCAGCTGTAAAAGCGATAAACATTAAGATGTTAGTATGAAAATCTGCAAAAGGTTGTAGGAAAAAGAAAACATATGGAGCAGAAACCCATGATTGATCATTTTTTTCGCACATAACTTTTAACCTTTTGAGCCCCTAACAGATAATACTAATTGCATAGAGAAGGAATGAATGACTTTGCAGCTAAGAATGACTTGCTCGGTGGCCGAGTTGGAAAGTTTGATCCATGGTTGCTGAAAACAAACTTGAAGTGGCTATGGCAATGTCCCCTAATGGGACTATAAGTCTAACAAACCTTTTTCGGTTCAAGATTAAAATGAAAATATATAAGGGTATGTTTGTTTAAGCAGTTGGGATTATGAGCTTATGGGATCATAAGTCTAACAAACCTTATATTTCTAAAGCCTATGTTTTCGGCTTATTATTCAACTTTTGAGCTTGTTTCCGTATTTCAGTTACAATAAGGCCATAAGTATAAAAGATAAGCCACACAAAAAAAGGCTTATGAAAAATAAGTGTGATTGTTTAAGCTTATTTTTGGGCATATAAGCTTATGTGGCCAAACCCACCCAAACAAACCCGTTTCAGCCTACTACAACACCTACTTCAGCCATTTAAGAACCCAAATGTAGCCATATGACCCCCCATTTCAGTCCCCTATCCCATATCCGTTTTAGCCCCCAATTCAGCTCCCAAGCATACACATTTTAGTCTCATTTCATTAGCGAAACCTACCTATTTCAACACCCAAACGCACCTACTGCTGAAATGGGTATGTTACCTGATGAAATCTTATTTTTCTCGAGTCTCAATAGCCCAATGTAAACTTCTTCAATAAAATGATAGAAAACCTTCGATATTTTTTAAGTCTCAACAAATTTGATATTTCTTGAGTCTCAACACCATGAAACTGACCCATATAACCTGTTTATAGCATTAAATAGTTGTTAAAATTCAAAATATTAGACAAAATATGTTCTGCATCAATCGTCAACCTGTAAAAAACTTTACATGTTTTGATATTCGGCTGTTTGACCCGTCAATCAATCCGCATGACCCACCCGTTTTTCAGCCATATCATTAAGCATATAAGTGATTTCAAATTTACCTTGCCCTTGGACCTTTCGTTTCTCAGCCCAGCAATTACATGAGCTTCACCGCCATCGGTTTTTCCTTTTTGTATTTTGCACACATGTAACACCCCCAAATTTGGTTTAGCGGAAGCATACGTGTTAATGGGGAATGTTACGAAATTGGAGATCACAACACAAGTAATAAAAAACGGAATACATACTCCGTTTAATTCCATAAAATAGTTTTAAAACATTATCTTACAACATTGTTTAGATAAATGGGCACATCCCATAAGTTCAGTGGTCCCAATATAAAAACATCGTTTTTGTGTAAAAACACTTCTTTAGATATTACTACGACCATATACCCGCCTCTTGCCTTGCCTCCATGATCACAACTTAAGCACCTGAGAAAATATGCTAAAAAGGTCAACTAAAAGCTGGTGAGTTCATAGGTTTAAGTTAAAATAGTAAGTTTGGACCATAAGCAAAGTCATATAATCATTACAACGAATATAATGATATATGGATGAATGTCTATTACGTTAGCTCTAAGTTCATGCAACCGATACTACGACAGTTTCTGTATGCTAACAGATATCATACAATATAGGGGCCCATAGCGAGTGTTTTGTCCCTCAACACTCGATTCCGACATGGTATACGTTTCGCCTTGACCTAAGCATGGCCAACCGAACGGAGGAGTCACCCTCAATAGATCTATTTATAACATTCGCGCTTCCCAATGGGGAATTGACGGTTCATGAAAAAGGGGCATTCTCTAGGGACATAAGGGCTTAGGCTAAACCACGTAATAGTAATCATGCAATAGTTTTGGTCCTTAAAAAGGTTTTGCATATTTTCTCACCTCAAAATGTATAAAACAGTTTATCAAGTAAAAGAGGGGCTATGAAAACTCACCTTAGCAAGTGTGCAATCCGAAAGTGGGATTTAGTGATTGTTGTGAAGCGGCACCGACACGCGACCTAGATAAGGAGGGCAATGTTTTAGTTCATTGTTTTAAGTATTACTTACTTAAATTAATTCAATTGTTTCTATAATTGAAGTAAAACTAAACTTTAGTTTGTAAAAATGATTAAGTGGTTTTATTAGTAAGCATACGAAAGTATATATACTTTTCATGTTGTCACTATAATGGTGTTATCGACATTAGAGTGGTTTCAAAATAATCACGACGTTCTAGTAGTAAGTATATAAATGTATATACACTTAGTTTAGTTGACACTTAATAGTATAGTCAAAATCAATATTAGTTTATTTATTTTCTAATTGTATTTAGAAAATACTTGAGTTAAATTTGAAGACTATCAAGTTTAATAAGTGATAAAATGATGTAGTGGTTTTCATTTGTTTATCAAAAAAATGGGTTCTTAATATTTATAATTTCGACTAGTGTATTACTTGACATAGGTACGTTTATCCGAGTTCACTTGACGTCCAACTTTGATGTAACCTTTATTCAAGTAGATTACGTGTTTACACTAGTTTCGTGTAGTCATGTTTTTGCACTTGTTCACTTGTTAACTTATATGCGTATATGAGGTAGAAGGGTTCGAATGGATGACAAATAAGTTGGGTTTTATGGTTAATTTCTAATTTCATGTTACTCGTTTTATTTTGTGAACTCGTTTAAACCATCAAACGAATACTCCGTAACTGACATGGGCTGAGGCCCGGTGATATTTGTGGTAGAGAAGTCGGATTGGGCCTAGGCCAGAAGTGGGGTTTGTACAAGGAAAAAGGCTTTAGAAGCCTCTTGTTAACTAATACACTACCATGGACCATATATGGGCTGTGGCCCATAGTGGCATAAGAAGAATTTTGTACAGGTTTGTCAAAATTTTATACGTAGGTTATTAACAAGTTTTTGGAGGACATGTTGTTGAACACACAGACCTTGATAGATCTTAAGCACTCGGAGATCGTTAGTGTTGCCTATGTAATCACAAGCAAACTAATGGAAGATCTCTACAACTTGTATTTTGTAGCGGAAGGTAAACACAAGTTATAATAACTAAGAACTCTTTGATCCTCTATGGATCTTTTTATTATAGAAACTCTATGTTTCGGATAAGTTACAAGACTTGAAAGACTTTAGAAAAGCTTCTCTATTACAAACTATCATGGTTTCTTATATAGGCAAGAAACCCTAATGAGCGTTGACAATTTACGCTCCTAATACTAACATAGACCAAGCATGCAACTAATCATATTGTTTTGTTAATCATATTGTTTATTCTGAGTAAGCTCTACATAATTCGGCGCCAACCTATCTTTAATACGGCGCTGACTTTTACTCTATACTGAGCTTATCTCTCCTACGTGGATTCACACTTTCAGCAGCAACACGATATCTGCTTTAACACTTCTGCTGAAGTGGGACTTCAGCAGAATCCATTCTTCTTCGGCAGAATCTCTTCGGTAGATGCTTCGGCAGAATCAGTAGATTACCTTAATTCCCAACAATCCTCCCCTAAACTGGAATTTTGACGAGGTTAAGTTCCAGTTTCCTTGATAGATCGATAATGCTGTTGAGGATTGTACCATTTTACGAAAAATTTCCAAACAAGATCCTCTCCATATCTTAAACACTTCTGAGCTATGAATGGTCAGTATCTTGAGGATCAGCAACAAAGATTCAGAAGAAGAACATCTCTATTGATGATTGAACTGTGATACACCAGATCTTTGCAGCAACATATGACATCATGTACATCAAGACATATAAGTTTCATACTATTCTCATCACTTCCAGGTGTGTTAACTCCTGTGAGAGGTGAATCATTGAAATTAATGGGTTTGATGTCTCTTTACCAATAGCCATCACTACTGGAGTAGCCACATGTTTGAGTTCGAAAACTATGGTACATTGATAACCATCTGATTTATTGGCAAACCAGCAACCATATAAACGGATTTGTCTTGTCTTTACCTGTAGCCGTTTGCTCAGGACTAGGCAATTCTTAGAATTGGTGAATTGAGAACCAAATATGAATTCAGTTGCCTTTACCACATGCCATATACATGTGGGCTAGCCAATTCTTGGATTCCAAAAAGGAATAGACCATGGTGAATTGATAACCATACAACCCTCAGCAGTTAAGCATGGGTGGTTGCAGACCCTATGATTTTGAGCAAACCATTACAGCTATCAACATATTTGTTGTGTCTTTACCAAAGCTGTACCCTTTGGACTAGCCAACTCTTTGACATACACAAGGTACATCAGGTGAGTTAAAAACCATCAGAGAAGGACAACAAACAAACCTACATAAAAGTTAACTTTTTTTTTTTTTTTTTTTTTTTTTTTTTTTTTTTTTTTTTTTTTTTTTTTTTTTTAAAAAAAAACTAAGAATTGAAAATTTTACACAGGAAAAGACAGGTGTATACTTAACACAAATAAAAACCAGAAAAACAAAGCAATGCAGAGGGTACCAAGTTGTCCTGAGATGGATGAGGATGAGGCCTATTGCAGTTGTTGAAGTTGAGTCTTGATCAATCCTACCAGTGTTAAAGCTGAATGTCTTTCATTTCCCACAGGATCTGGAGGAATTTCCAATTTCTGACTCAGCATCTTTTCCATTAGTCTTTTGGGCAAAGGATACTTTCTTTCAGAAAACATGTAGACAGTGATGCCACCCTTAGTCTCAAGCACATGCACACGAGGGAGAGGATAGAATCTCCAGGATTCAAGCTTCCACCGATGTGAGTTGTCCCAAATGGAATGTGCTTTGCTATTGGGAATGTGAGAGTTTAACAGGACTTGAAGATCTCCTGGTAAGAACATCCCAGAACCTTGTGGTTCCTTGTTGCAGTAATAGGTGGTAACTCGAGTGAACAGAGAAAGTAAGTCTGCCCTGTCTACCAAGTGTAGAATTTCCTTTAGAAAGGTGAATTCCATTGAAGTGGAGTCCCTTCGATGAATGATATTCATCTCATCATCCTTCAATTTCCAATCTACCACCTCATCTGAATTTCCATCAGGAAAATCAGCAGCAGACCCTTCTATAATGAAAGTTGAGTCATCAGCTTCAAGATCCAAAGGAGATCTTTTGGCCATTCTCTTCTTCCTCCCACCAGACTTATGGATGTTCTCAGAGGGAGCATTTTCAGTGTGAACATGTGTGGAAAGACTTGAAGAGGCAGAGGGAGGGTTAGTTGAAACACCTTCACGCAGTGCATTCATCCTGTGAAGCATTTTTATCGCCCTTTCTGTTTTTGTGTCTGCGAGATCAGCTTCCTTAGCTTTAGAAGCTTCTTGTGTGTCAATGATTGTCACAGATGAAGTGGGAGCAGATATATTCGGTGCTTTAGGAGAATTGGAAGATGGTTCAGCAGATGGACCCTTGTCAGTGTAAGAAGCAGCTTCAGCAGATGCTTCAGTAGGAATGACTGGAGATGATTCCTTGGCTGGAGCATCATCAGACTTGAGTCTTTTGGCTTCTGGAGAAGCTTCATTCTCTGTAATTCTTCTCAAGTGAGTAGAATGTGCTGAAGATGATGATTTGTCCTTCATGATCTGATTATATTTGCGATATAGGACATGATCAGGAAAAACCTTGACTTGTTTCATTGTTAAACCAGATTTGTACATTGAGCATTGGTTCTTCACCACCATTCTCACTTCAGATTTAGAAGGAGGTTTGTATTTGGCCTTCTGAGCTTTGATGGCCCTCTTTTGTGCTATGGCTTCTTGCTTCCTTTGTCTTCCCTGAGCCATCATTCGCTCCACATAATTGTCACTGAGGAAATCTCCACCTAGAATACTTTGAGCAAGAGAAGGTCTTGAAATGACTTGCTGAGTTAGAATATCCCAGTGTTCAGCAGGCATCTGAACCCTCATTGCATCCAGTTCTCTTCTTCTCTCAGGAGTTAAAGATGAAAAGTCCTCTGTTTGGAGTTGATTAGCCAATGCTACACTTTCCTTTGACTTCTCAAACTCAGCCAATCTACTTGCTTGACCTAGTCTTTCCTCCTCACTTACCAGGTCTGGACCAAGCTCATCTTCAGTTATTATATCTTTCCCTTTATCATTAGACTTCTTGGCACACTCTTCTTTGGTTAAATCAACTACAGGAACCTCTGTAGTTGTATCTAAGTCCTCATGTTGATGCAGATTATCAACTGGAGTGGTCATAGCAGCAATGTCAGACAGATCTGCTGAAGGTGAAAGGTCTGTTGGTTCTTGAACTGATGAAGATTGATTAGGATCTGAAGATACATCCTCCATTAGCACATCAGCAGATGCATCCTTATCAACCCCAGGTTCCTTTGAAGCTTCAGAAGAAACCTTATGTGAAAGGTATCTCCTTCTTCTTTTGTAAAGGACAGGTTCCTTCTTCCTTGAGAGAGTAGCAGCTACTGATGCAGGATCATTGAGAGAAACATCAGCCAACATGTCCAGAGACTCAAAATGAGGTACTTCTTGTTCTTCATCAGAGGAAACCACAAGCTTCCTTTTGGAGGGCCCTTTCAGTTTGTCCTCTAATTCCTTGACTTGATTCTGCAGTTCTTCAATCTTACTCCCAAAAGATGACTTGGTCTCTGCAAGCTCCTTTTTCAGACTAGTGACCTCAGCAGCATACCTGTTGACAAGAGCATAGATAGATGAGAGTGTAATAGGGTCCTCAGCTCCACCATCAGATTGCTCTGTGGTAAGGGGAGCTTCATTGGACCTTTCAGAAGTAATATGGTCATGCTCAATGTGAGGAAGATCTTCAATGAGAGGATCCCTAACAGGACTTGGTGTGGGTAGTCTATTAAGATCTGATTCATCATGTGTAACAAGTGTGGGTGTTGGACTGGGACAAGGTGGTTGGTCATGAGCAACATGAGTTGCTTCAACAGTTGATGAGGGGCCCTCATCAATTCATATCCCTTGCCATTTCCCAGAAATGCAACTTTGTTGTGATCATGTTTAAATTCAAGAGCCATGAGGGATATGAGTGTTTAAGGTTATGATTCTTGAACTGGTGAGTGTTTGTGAAAGTTGTATGAGAGGGAATTGAGTTGATTTGAAGAGAGTGATGGTGGATTGATAGTTTTTGCCCAAATTATAGTCAAAGAAAAATTGACCGTTTGGTTGACTATTGCTGACGTGTAATGCATCTTTGACCCAACTCAAAACAACACTTCAGCAGGAACACATGATCAATCTGCTGAAGTTATAACTTCAGCAGAATACATCAAAGATACGAATATCTTCGGTAAGTTTCTAGAATTACTGTGCCACCCACTTGCATTAAACTCATTGAACCTCGAACCCGTCTATAAAATGATCCCAATGTTACTCATCTCTTCATCAAGATCCCCAAATATTTACCACAAACCCTAGATGTAAAAATATCCCCAATTAACCTAATTGCACCATGAATACCAAACCTGAGATCATAGATCTCACTTCCTCATCTTCATCATCCTCTTCATCATCATCAAGTGGTGAAACAAACCCATGGCAACATTACTTTCCTCAACCCTATCCACGACCAAATAAATCACCCTTTCTTTCTTCTTCAGAAGATGACAGTGTAGTAAATCCAAGTGAATCTGCTGATGATTCTGATGACTCCTATAAGGAGGGAACATCTTACTCCCAACCTTCAGCACCTCGGTCTCAACAAAGACCTCATGCCAGGAATCCGCCACTCCCCAAAGATAGAGAGGTGGTTCTTGGTCTCACTGCGCCATCTTTTGGTGCATCAACACACATCGTATAGAAGAAGGGCTTAGAGAGAGTGGATCGATTGCATTTTGGTTGAAATGAATAGATGAAGCACACAGGACACGTTATTTTTCTCCGTCATCCTGCGTGGTCATCGTCATCGTCAATCGTTTGCATCAATCCATCCTCCCATTTTGGTCCTAAGCATCTTCATCGAGTTGGTCATGCATATCCAACCAGCCAATTAAACTGAATGGGTGGTTATGCAAGACCTACAAAAGCAAAGCCAGCATCTAACGCATATCCAGCATTCGATTAGATTTCGGAATGAAAGATATACACTAGATTAGGCTTAGCTTAAGTGTACCGCTCGTATCTTGAAGATGCATAGGTAGTAGGTTGACTTTATGTAAGCTGTAAGCTGTAAACTGTTTCTTGAATGAATAAATGAACAATTTGACTTCAATTTCTTTTCTTCAGTATTATAACTTCAGTGGAATCAAATTGTATGCTTCAGTACTTTTACTTTCAGAAGAAACCAGCAACACTCTTTTAGCTAACTTGACCATGTACCATTGAGTCACACTTGATGAATTTGAACTTGTTCATGGGATAGACAAACTGCAATCCAGATAACTGCAAAACAGACATAACACTACACAAGAACAACACAAAAACAAGCTAAAGAATAATTAGACAGTTAGTGTTAGCAAAGAATTATAAATAACAGAGGCAAAAATGCAAATAGATACAATTAAAAAAGATAAAATCTATTAAATAAACGCTATCACTATTGGCAAAATGATGTTTTTACAAACCTAATTAGATGCAAATTTAGAAAAAGGAAAACTGTTTATTGAACAAAATATGACACAAACAAACAAGGATATGCAGAGTTTGCACAAATCCTCCCCTGAGGCCTATGCCTCCCTTTAAACTATGCAGTCAAGGATTTAACATTCCAATATTGACCACGAGGTGTTGAAACCTTGGTCCATCAAACGCTTTTGTTAACAAGTCTGCCACATTATCATCAGTATGGATTTTTGCCACTTTTATCAAATGTTTTTCATATGCATCTCGTATAAAGTGGTGCCTGATTTCAATGTGTTTAGTTCGACTGTGAAAAACTGGATTTTTGACTATGCAGATGGTACTTTGATTATCTATATGAATTGTAGTGTTCATGAAGTTGTACCCATAGTCCAGCAATTGGTTCTGAATCCAAAGGACCTGTCCACAGCAATTTGTAGCAGCTACGTACTCTGCTTCAGTAGTTGAGGCAGCCACAATGGTTTGTTTCTTGCATTGCCAAGAAATCAATCTTTTGCCAAGAAATTGGCAGCCTCCAGTGGTGGATCTTCTATCCAGATTTGCTCCAGCATAATCACTGTCACTATATGCTTCCAACTTGAAAGGAGACTCTTTTGGGTACCAAAGGCCTAAAAGAGGTTGGCCTTTGAGGTACTTAAAGATCTTCTTGACAGCATTTAGATGGGAAGTAAGTGGAGTGACTTGATGTCGAGAACAAACACTCACAGCAAATGTAATATCAGGCCTTGAAGCTGTTAGATACATCAATGAACCAATCATGGACCTATACAGATGAACATTCACAGGTAGATCTGGTTCATTATTTGCTTTAGTCTTTGGAGCTTCATAAGGTGTTGTGGCAGTCCTGACACCTTCCATACCAAACTTCTTCAAAATGTCCCTCACATATTTATCTTGACAGATAAAGATGCCATCTTGTTTCTGCTGAACTTGGAGACCCAAAAAGAAAGTAAGCTCTCCCATAGCACTCATTTGAAATTCAACTTTCATTAGATCCTCAAATTCCCTGCACCAAGCTTCGTTTGTGGAGCCAAAAATAATGTCGTCCACATAGACTTGTACCAGAATGATGTCTGAATAATTCTTCTTTAGGAACAGAGTTTTATTAATAGCACCTCTCCGATAGCCGTGCTTCAGCAGGAATGAGGAAAGCCTAGCATACCAAGCTCTTGGTGCCTGATGTAAGCCATAAAGAGCTTTAACCACCTTGTAAACATAATTTGGGTGATCTGGGTCTTCAAATCCCTTGGGTTGAGTGACATAGACCTCCTCTTCAATCTTACCATAAAGAAAAGCACCTTTGACATCCATTTGATACACCATGAAACCCATGTAAGAAGCATAAGCCAAGAAAATGCGAATTGCTTCTACTCTGGCAACAGGGGCAAACACTTCATCATAATCAATTCCTTCCTCTTGTCTGAAACCTTGAGCCACTAATCTTGCTTTGTTTTTGATCACCACACCCCGAGCATCTCTCTTATTCTTCAAAATCTACTTTGTCCCAATGGCATATTTGCCATCAGGTAGTGGAACCAAGATCCAAACCTGCTGATTGTGAAATTGTTGCATCTCTTCTTGCATTGCTTCTAGCCAACTTGAATCATTAAGAGCTTGAGATACACTGGTTGGTTCCACTTGAGAGAGAAAACAAGCAAACAGACAATGTTTGAAGTCTGTGTGATTGTCTCTTTGCTGGTTGGAGACATAAGAGAGAAAAGCAATCTGCCCAAATTGAGGACTTGTGATAGCCCTCCGAGTTCTAACAGGTGCCAGAAGATCACCTATGATGTTGGATTGAGGATGAGCAATGTTGATCCTCTGAGTAGCAGTGGGGCTGACTTCAATGGATGAATCAACATTGGTGATTGTTGGTTCAAATTCAGCATCATAAGAGGGTGAGGTGAAAATGCCAGCTTTGGGTTGATGATTTCCAAGATCGGAGGGTTTTGGAAAGCGTGTATGAGGTTCTCCAAAGTCTGAAGACACTTGAGAAGGAATAGCATAGCCTTCAGCAGATTTGGGGATGGTAGGTGTGGCAGAGTCAACTTCAGTAGATACGTGGTTTCTACTGATTCCTTCATTAGCCGCCTCCCCATTCAGTTTCTCTGCTTCAAGCTTGGCAGCAAATTCTTGAGTCTGAAGCCTAGCAAGGTCCTCAGCATAATGAGAGTCATCTTCATCACTTGTGTCAGCAATATCCTTGGAGGTGGTACCTGCAAGATTGTTAGGGGAGAAAGAAGGCACAAGTATAGGTTGCTCATCATCTTCAAACTCTTTTTCAGAGTCATCATCTAAGGGACCTGCATTGTTAGTGGGAGAAGCTTGAGAACCTGTATTTTGGTTAGCCAAGTGTCTAGTGTAACCCAAGGAATCAGTTAAGTAGTCAAGGTCAAAAGACCACGTATGACCCTGTCCTTGAACATTATGCTTATCTTCCAAAAATCTCAGGTTCAACGTCTCCTCTGTCTTCTTGGCTTGCAAATTGTACACCCTGTAGGCCTTACTATGAGCTGAATAACCCACAATATAGCCATCATCAGCCTTCTCATCAAACTTTCCCAACGGATCACTGGTGTTCAGAATGGTCACTTGACAACCAAAAGGTTTTAGGTAGTGAATGACAGGAACCTTCCCAAAGAGAAGTTCATATGGAGTTTTGAGTTGTGGTCTTGTAATGGAGACCCTGTTTAGCACATAGCACGCTGTGCCAACAGCTTCAGTCCAGAACATAGTGGGGAGTTTAGAATCTGCAAGCATGGATCTTGCAGCCTCTATTAAGGTCCTATTCTTTCTTTCAGCCACCCTATTTTGTTGTGGGGTTCTTGGATTACTATAGTCCCTTTTTATACCTTTTGACCCACAGAGTTCTATAAGAATAGCATTTTTGAACTCTGTCCCATTATCACACCGAATACCCTTGACCTTTTTGTTCAACTGATTTTCAACGAGAGTGATGAATTCAGTCAGCACTTGAGATGTTTCATCTTTGGTTCTGAGAAAGAAAACCCAACAAAATCTGCTATAGCCATCAGTGATAACTAAACAGAAGAACTTATGATCAATGCTTCTGACTTGAGTTGGACCAAACAGATCCATGTAGAGCAACTGAAGAGGTTCAGTAATGATGCTCATAGCATTGATAGCTTTGTAAGAAGCTCTGTGTTGTTTTCCTTTGTTGCAAGCGACACAATTATGATCATTTGTGAATACTTTGGTGGGAAGGCCTTCAACAAGACCCATTTTAGAGAGTTTGTTAATTGTCTTGAAATTCACATGAGCCATCCTCCTATGCCATTTAGTGGACTCATCAAGAGATGCTTTAGCCACCAAACAAGTGAGGTCACCACCTGGTTGCACTTCATTTAGGTTGAATGTGTATAAATTGTGAGTTCGAGGAACTTTCAGCAGAATTGAAGTTTCTTCTGGGAGTTTGAAGTCTTTAGACAGCACAAGACATTCATTCTCAGTGAAGAGAACTTTGTTCTTAGTGTCACAGATTTGTGAGACAGAGAACAAGTTGAAATGCTGAAGTTCCTTAACATAGTACACATTTTCAAAATCTAGATGAGGTGTCTTTATGGTGCCTTTCCCTGTGATACTTCCATCACTTCCTCCAAACGTCACATTGCCTCCTCCTTCTATGGGAACAAAATTATGCATCATATCTCTGTTTCCAGACATGCTTCTGGAACAACCACTATCAACAATACCAAAATTCTTATGCTTAAGGGGATGATCCTGCAAACAACAATAAAATATATACAAAAGGTTAGAAATCGATGGAGGTTCAAGTGATTACTGACTTGAACCTGCCTTGTGGATCACAGGTTTAGGACATGAAGATTTAGAGGATCCACCATTGTTCTTGGTCCTCCATTGATGATTGGGTCCCTTGTTAGTCCAAGAACAACCTGCTGAGGGCTTCACAGCAGTGCCCCCATATCCCATCCCAGCATACATAGAGTCAACATATGTAGGCCAATAACCATGTTTAAAGTATGGGCTAGTTGGTTGCACATAAGGTCTGGTAACTGAACCTCTCCAATGAGAGTCAGTATAAGCAGCTTGTGGGACATAAGGTGGAATATCAGCAACATTGGTCCACTTAGATTTGTGTTTCTGGTGAGTAGCACATGCACCCAATCTTTGTTCATAAAAATCACAATCCTTAATCAAATGAAATTTACTTCCACATACAAAACATGTCTTCTTCTTGGAAGATTTATTCAAATAGGGAGATGTTTGATTACATGCAGAAGTACTTAAAACAGATACATTCAAGGAATTTTTTTTAACAGACTGATTATTCAAAGATGTAAAAGACAAGTCTTCAGAAGAAACTGTCTTGGAAGATGATTCCTCAGCAGCTTCCTTAGAAGGCTTGTAAGTAGACTGGGGTGCGGGCTTGGGTGTTGGTTCAGGCTTGGGAAGGTCAGACTTCTCATTTGAATCACAACTTTCATAGGAAGTAGACCCTTGATCCGATGAATTGTCACTGTCAGAGCAAGAGACAAAGTCATTAGATGAGGCATCAGGGTCTGGCAAGTCTTTTGACTTTCTGCCATATAGATGATGTGATCCATCAAAGTCAACAGTGATGGATAGGTCTATGGGCATAAATTCACCTCTAATAGGTCCAGGGACAGCATGCAATTCACCTTCTTTTACAAAGTTAGCTAACCCTGCTGGTGTGGATTTACGACCATCATATCTAGCTTCTACTCCTACATACTTTTGAAAGCCTAGTCCTAAGCCAGAGGTTACAGATTGACTGTTATAGATTTCACTAGCCAGATTATCACCTGATATTAACCATTCCTTATGCCTAGCTATTTCCTCAGCCAGTTTTGCCTTAAGCTCTAGGTTCTCAGACACAGCTTCATCCTTAGCTTTCTCAGACAGTTTTAAGTAATTATTAGCAACTTCTAGATCAAATTGTAACACCTTTATCTTTTCTTCATAAGCTATTTGATTCTTTTAAAACCATACTTTTTGTCTTTCTACAGTTTTTAATGCAAGTTTATGAGCTTCATTATCAACATAGCATGCATCAAACTTAGGTTTCATAGCATCAAATTCTTCTTTAAGTTCATTGTATCTTAGACTACAACCAAATATACAGTTGTGTACCTGAGATAGTCCCATCAAGGCAAACTGATCATGCCTTTCATCCGAAGTACACCTTGCAAGCAATCCAAGCTTGTCAGTATCATGAGCTTCCTCATTAACAGGTTCATGTGCAGTCCAGTTGACCTGTTCATCCATGGTGAGGAGAGCTGCTGAAGCTCCAGCTTCCTGCTGTTTCTGCTGATATGAAAGGTAGTTAGCTCCATCTCCACTTTTCCTGTCTTTGCATTCCCTTGAGAAATGCCCCATCTGGTGGCAAGTGAAACACTTGACTTTTCTCCTATCAAAGCGAGCTGGTTCCTTTCCCTTGAAAGCAAACTTCCTCCCAGACTTCTCTTCAAACCTCTTGATGTCAACTGACAGTAATGCCACCTGCATTTTCAGCTTCATCTCCTCCATTTCAAGAGGGTCCAACTGATCAAAGTCTTCATATGCAAGATACTGCTGAGTATCATAATCAGCAACAAACGAATGAAGAACATCTTCCATCACACTACTAGTCTTAGTTTGAGAACATGGTGGAGTGGGACGAGTATTATGTGGTGGAGTGGGAGTGCAGGATGATGGAAAGTAGTTGGAACTGGAGGATGATGGAAAGTAGTTAGAACCAGGAGCAGGTACCATCATGTTGGAGTGAGATGCCCCAACAAAAGCTGCATGGCCAGAAGAAGATGTACGGTAGGGAGTCCTGACATCAGGTTCAAGGGTTCTGAGACTGTTATACAGCTCATCAAAGGTAAGCATGTCCAACCCTCCTTTAGCCTTGAGGGCTATACTAACATGCAACCATGATGGTGGCAAGGATCGCAAGAACTTAGAGTTGCAATCATCATTATCTGGTTTAGCATTTAGCTGGTTCAGCTGACTCAAAATCCTATGGAACCTGTCGTATCCCTTGTGGATACCTTCTTCTTCGGAGATATTGAAGTCCTGAAATTGTTGTCTCAGCATGGACTTCCTCATTCTCTTTGATTCTTCATTTCCACCGAACCTTGCTTTGAGAGCCATCCAAATGTCCTTTGCGTCATCCATATGGTGAAAATCACACAGATGATCTTCAGGTATGGCTTGAAGCAGAATAGTTTTCACCTTATGCTCTCTCTGCATAGCCAGCACCTCTTCAGCAGTTTTTGGAGGAGCCATGATAAACTTCCCATCCCTGTCAGGAATCATTTTCTTTAGACTGTTTCCTTTCTTTACTACCTCCCACAGATTCCAATCAATATTGGAAATCCAGTTTTCCATCTTCATAGTCCAAAGTTCATACTCTTCCCTCTTTAAATAAGGAAATTTACCATTGCTGTTTGAGAGACTGAGCTGTTGCATGGAAGTGGTGTTGGTGTTGTTTGTGTTGGTGACTTCAGTTTCATTATCGGATCCAGGCATGGTGAATGAATGTTTGATTGTATGGGGGAGAGAATGGTTCTTAGTATCGTAGAGACTTTCCCGAGGCTCTGATACCACTTGTTGAACACACAGACCTTGATAGATCTTAAGCACTCGGAGATCGTTAGTGTTGCCTATGTAATCACAAGCAAACTAATGGAAGATCTCTACAACTTGTATTTTGTAGCGGAAGGTAAACACAAGTTATAATAACTAAGAACTCTTTGATCCTCTATGGATCTTTTTATTATAGAAACTCTATGTTTCGGATAAGTTACAAGACTTGAAAGACTTTAGAAAAGCTTCTCTATTACAAACTATCATGGTTTCTTATATAGGCAAGAAACCCTAATGAGCGTTGACAATTTACGCTCCTAATACTAACATAGACCAAGCATGCAACTAATCATATTGTTTTGTTAATCATATTGTTTATTCTGAGTAAGCTCTACATAATTCGGCGCCAACCTATCTTTAATACGGCGCTGACTTTTACTCTATACTGAGCTTATCTCTCCTACGTGGATTCACACTTTCAGCAGCAACACGATATCTGCTTTAACACTTCTGCTGAAGTGGGACTTCAGCAGAATCCATTCTTCTTCGGCAGAATCTCTTCGGTAGATGCTTCGGCAGAATCAGTAGATTACCTTAATTCCCAACACATGTAATACCCAACGAAATGCTAGAGTAATTGTCTCCGACACGGAAGTTCGACGTAAATGGTTTTGACCTCAAGGTATAACCCGACTCTAGTATGATTTAGACTCGTGAAGCCGATACTTCTCGACAAAAGTTTAGACTCTCAAGTCTCATGTTAGCTTATCAAAACCGTTTTCGATACTTAAAATTTCTACCATTGTGGTGATAGCCACAGTGGGGTTTTTGTTGCTTTGACTCTACCAAAATACATCGTCACACTAGAGAACACCTACGGGTTATTTGATGGTTGCTATGGGTCTCGAAGTGGATTCATATTCAAACTATATGCATAGCACCAACGAAGTTGATGAAGCCAGGCAATGGTCGAGTACTACTCGACTCGGCCTTACCACACTATGCAAGTTTCGAGCACCTAAAACAACATCACAGCCAAAGTACACTCTCAGATTCATTATCATTTAGCACTAGTAGACTTACAAAACTTAACTTATTTAATTGTTCTTGTTTCATACATTCGACAGGAAACTCAAACACAACACCCATTGATATCTTATTTTCGACAGCAACCATTTTAACAAGTAATGACTAAAACGAACTCAACATAGTAACCAAGCAAATATTATTAACGCGACAAGTATAGAATAATTCCTTTGATATAATTACCAAACTTGACAACAAAATAACAACATATAGAACATTACAACAAAGGAGGATTTATAACCTCAACTCGAAAGTGATATGTGAAGGACGAAGGTTGCTTCGTAGGCTTCTAACCAAACGAGACTTGAATTAGCTCCGATGCACTCCCAATTGCAAAACCCCCAATTCAATTTTTGAAAACCATAAGTTTCACTAACCCTAATTTTTGGTACAGTTGAATGAAGAACTGAGTTGGGGTGTTTCACATCTTTACTAGAGATAAAAGGAGTGGTTTGGGAAGAGCTTGACCTTCTTTCTCTTCTTGGTGACTTGGTTTGAAGCCGAAAAGATTAAAGTCCCTACAACCTAGGGAGTCTTGAGTTTGACTCTAGGTAGATTGATGTTGATATAAGCTTCTCTTTGGGTGGCTTTGTCTTGATGTGTTTGGACCCATTCGTATGGATGTCAACGCCTCAAAGGAAAGAGTTTGGGAGACAAAAAGATACATGGTTTTGATGAGGGAGGAGAGGGGATGATGAAAGAAAGGTGTTGGCTTACTTCTTTGGGGAGATTCGACCTACAAGAGGTTGAAGATGGAGAGTAGGTATTCTTTTTCCTGCTTTGGTGCTTTTGTCGTGTGGGGAAGAGAAGACAAAGAGATATTTATCTCAAATTTTAATAAAAAGGTTTTCTTTTATATGTTAAGTGTATGTATTTTATTCATTTGGTATTAATGTGCTTGTAGATATATGTAAAAGTCATTTTTAAGTGAAAGTGTATTAAATATTTTGTGTCCCGCGACATTAAACTGTGACTGAAGTACCATTGTTTGATAATTTTTATAATGTAGTATCTTATAGATACGTGTCGGTTATATTATTATCTTTGTAATAATTTTCATTACGGACGTTTGTCATTTGTTTTATTTGCCCTTATCATAGTGTCGGTACGCGTGCAGTGTCGGTCACTGGAGAAAAACGAGATAACCTCTCGTCTTACAATTTAATCATAAGACAAAAATGAAATATTTATGAAGTAACATGAATGCAAAAAGTGATGCAATTGTCTACTGTATGCGAGTTAACTACTCAAATGATCAGGCAAAGCTTATGCATGCTTAATGACTAGGTTTAGTAATAATGAATTATCATTTATTAGTTAAATTTTAGTGAAAATTTACCGTGTGTCACATCCTCCCCGCCTTAGAAGGGAAAACCGTCCTCGGTTTTCAGTTAGAATTACTTGCTGGAGTAGAGAAGAGATGTGGGTATTTACGCTTGAATTGGTCTTCACGTTCCCACGTGTATTCAGGACGTCTTTGAGAGTTCCAACGGACTTTGACGATAGGAATGCGGCTTTGCTTAAGCCGTTTGATCTCTCTATCCATAATCTCAACGGGTTCCTCGACAAAATTCAATCTTTCGTCGACTTGGATCTCTTCCAAGGGAATAGCAAGAGTTTCGTCAGAAAGACACTTCTTCAAGTTGCACACGTGAAACACGTTGTGTACAGAGCTGAGTTCTTGTGGTAATTCGAGTCGGTATGCTACCGGTCCGATTCTTGCGAGAATTTTGAAAGGTCCAATGTAACGAGGATTTAACTTTCCACGTTTTCCGAAACGGATTACGCCCTTCCATGGCGCAACTTTGAGCATAACTTTATCTCCCACTTGAAACTCAAGTGGTTTCCTTCTTTTATCCGCGTAGCTTTTTTGACGGTCACGAGCTGCTTGTAGTCGGTTTTTGATTTGTACAATCTTCTCAGTAGTTTCTTGGATTAACTCCGGACCAGTTAGTTGACTTTCTCCGACTTCGGCCCAACATACGGGTGATCTACATTTTCGACCATAGAGTGCTTCATATGGTGCGGCTTTGATGCTTGTGTGATAGCTGTTGTTGTAAGAAAACTCGGCTAATGGCAAGTGCTTATCCCAGCCATTTCCAAAATCTATCACACATGCTCTTAGCATATCCTCCAGAGTTTGAATGGTTCTTTTGCTTTGCCCATTAGTTTGAGGATGGTAAGCGGTGCTCATGTCGAGGTTAGATCCTAAAGCATCTTGAAGCGATTTCCAGAAATTTGAGGTGAAACGGCTATCTCTGTCCGAGATGATGGAGATTGGTACACCATGACGCGCGATGATTTCCTTCAGGTACAAACGTGCAAGTTTGTCCATTCCGTCGCTTTCTTTCATCGGTAGGAAATGTGCTGACTTGGTGAGACGGTCAACTATTACCCAAATAGTGTCGTAGCCATTAGAGGTTTTAGGTAGCTTGGTGATAAAGTCCATTTTTATACGTTACCATTTCCATTCGGGAATTTCGGGTTGTACTAGCAGACCTGAGGGTCTCTGATGTTCGACTTTGAATTTTGAGCAGGTTAAACACTGGCTGACATATGTTGCAATGTCGGCTTTCATGTTTGGCCACCAGTACAATTTCTTCAGATCGAGATACATTTTGTCGGATCCTGGGTGTATGGAGTATTTAGATTTATGGGATTCGTGCATAATAATATCGCGAATTCCTCCGTAAAGTGGTATCCAACTTCGCTCCTTGAAACACAAGATTCCATCCGACCTTTTTATGAATCCATTTTCACTTTCTGGCATTCCGTAAAGGTTCTCATTCGAACGATTTTCTTCCTTGAGTGCTTCTGATTGTGCCTCCAGAATCTTGGATGGAAGAGGTGAACTGATCGTCATACCCAAAGATCTGACTCTAAGAGGTGTTGGTCGCTCTTTTCTACTGAGAGCATCATCAACTACATTCGCTTTACCCGGATGGTAACGAATCTCGCAGTCGTAATCACTGAGTAATTCCAACCATCGGCGTTGTCTCATGTTCAGTTCTTTCTGATCCAAAATGTGTTGTAGGATTTTGTGATCGGTGTATACGACACACTTCGTGCCATACAAGTGGTGTCTCCAAATCCTGAGTGCGAACACAACAGATCCTAACTCTAGGTCGTGCGTTGTGTAGTTTTTCTCATGGGTTTTTAGCTAGCGAGAGGCGTATGCTATCACCTTCTCTCTTTGCATTAACACCGCTCCTAGCCCCTTGTGTGAAGCGTCGCAATAAACAACAAAGTCTTCACTACCCTCGGGTAGGGCCAAGATAGGTGCACTACACAACTTTTCCTTAAGGAGTTGAAAAGCTTCTTCTTCTTTTTCTCCCCAGTCAAACTTGGTGTTTTTCTAGGTTAGTTTGGTTAAAAATTTGGCGATCTTTGAGAAACCTTCAATGAATCTCCTGTAGTACCTAGCGAGTCCTAAAAATTGGCGTATTTCAGTGGGAGTTGTGGGTGTCGCCCAATCCTTTATTGACTCAATCTTAGCGGGATCTACATGAATACCCTGGCTGTCAATTACATGACCTAGGAATTGCACAGTCGATATCCAAAACTCACACTTCGAGAACTTAGCATACATTTCCTCCTTCTTCAGCAATTCCAAGATCAATCTAAGATGCTCCTTGTGTTCTTTCACACTCTTGGAATAAGTTAGGATATCGTCAATGAATACGATCACAAATTTATCCAGGTAGGGTTTACACACTCGGTTCATGAGGTCCATGAACACAGCTGGTGCGTTGGTTAACCCAAAAGGCATGACTTGGAACTCGTAATGTCCATAACGAGTTCTGAAGGCGGTTTTGGGAATATCTTCTTGAACTCTTAGTTGATGGTATCCGGATCTTAAGTCAATTTTTAAATAAACGCTCGAACCTTGAAGTTGATCGAATAAGTCATCGATCCTCGGGAGTGGGTAACGGTTCTTAATGGTCAGTTTATTCAACTCACGATAGTCGATGCACATCCTGAAAGTTCCGTCCTTCTTCTTGACAAACAGGACTGGTGCTCCCCAGGGTGATGAGCTCGGTCTAATGAACCTTTTTTCCGCAAGTTCCGACAACTGGTTTGATAACTCTTGGAGTTCCGTTGGAGCTAATCGATAAGGTGCTCTTGCCACTGGTGTGGCACCGGGCACTAAATCGATTTGGAATTCAACCTGTCGGGTTGGCGGGAGTCCTGGCAAGTCTTCAGGAAAGACCTCAGGAAATTCTCTCACTATTGGCATGTCCTCCAGGCGTTTTTCTTCCGTTTCTTTTTCATCCTTTCCGGTGACTTGTGCTAGGAAGATGTGACATCCTTCCTCGATACACCTCAACACCTTGGTACAGGAAATGACATGCAGTCTTGAAGTGTTTCTTCTATCACTTCTGTCTCCTTCTACAGTTAGGACTTCATCTCCATAGGGCACTTGGACGAGCTTCTCGTCACAAATGATGGCAACATGGTACTTTGATAACCAATCCATCCCGATGATGACATCGAAACTACCCAATTCTACCGGTATTAAGTCGATATTGAATGGGTGGTTTAACAGATTCAGGGTGCAACCTCTTATGATGGTATCTACCCTTTCTACGTTACCGTTAGCTAGTTCCACATTGTATGCATTTCCTAATGCAGTTGGGGCAATATCGAGTAGTGGACTAAATGCATTAGAAACAAAACTCCTATCGGCTCCCGTATCAAACAACATGGATGCATAACGGTTATTTATAAGGAACGTACCCATCACGAAATTTGGGTCTTCCTAAGCTTCCACTTTGGTCACAGCATAGACTCTTCCACGAGCTCCTTCGCCATTTCCCTGGTTACTCGGCTGTCCAGCATTTCCCTGAATCCTGCCATTTCCATGGCTTCCTGGATTTCCTCGGTTTCCTTGATTTCCTCCATTGCCTTGGTTCCTGGTCTTTCGGCATTCATTCTTATAATGCCCTTTCTCACCACAACCAAAGCAAGTTATAGCAGCTTTTGGGTCCTGAGCTGGTGCTGTTTGAACCGTCGCTAGTGACTTGGACCTGCAGTTTCTGGTCAAGTGTCCGATTTTCTGACAGTTACGGCACTTGACTGTACACTGTCCCTTGTGATGCAGTGTGCATCGGTTACACAGTGGTGAAGTCCCTGCGTCCGGTTTCCTTTCTTCAATCCCAGCTGCATATGCTCTAGCAACATTTTGCCTTTTGTTTTGATTGTTGCTGTTGCTTCCACTGTTGTTGCCACGATACCCATTGTTGTTGTAGCTTCGAGAGTGGTCATCCCATTTCCTCTTATTGTCAACCACTTTGTCCATGGAATCCTCAATCACTTGGTCCATTAGTTTATTGGCTACTTCGATGGTTTCGTGAAGATCAGCAGCCTTAGAAGTGGCGACATTACCCTTGATAGATTGGGGCAGTCCTCCGATGTACCTCTCCAACAATCGGGTCTCAGTTTGAACCATTTCAGGGCACAGTAAGGCTAGTTCTTGAAAATGCTGGTTATAAGCAGCCATATTGGTGCCTTGAACTTTGAGGTTCCAAAACTCATACTCTAGTTTCTTGATCTCATTACGAGGACAGTACTTTCGAAGTACCATCTCCTTGAAGCTCTCCCATGGCATGACATAGGCAACATCAATACTTGCAGATTTCAGAAAATTGTTCCACCAGGTCAAGGCAGCATCTGTGAAAGTGAACGATGCGTACTTAACCTTAGCCTCTTCTTCACAATTGCAGATTCAGAACACAGTCTCGAGCTTCTCGATCCATCTAGTCAGACCGACAGCTCCTTCGGTTCTACTAAAGCCTCCAGTCATGGTCTTACGAAAGTCCTGATAGGTACAAGTGCGGCTGTGGGTGGATGGTCTCGAAGTTCCAGCATTAGTAGACGAGTGGTTTACTGCAGCTAAAGCGGCGTTCACTCGCTCATTGACTAGTTGGTCTATCATAGCTTGATTCATGGTAGGTTGAATTGGAGTAGCCCTAGCAGGAGTAGTGGCTTCAGCAGTCTGATCGCGTGTGACTCTGTTTGGAATAGCAGCGTTTGCAGCTTGGTTGCGAGTAACTCTCACTGGAATAGGAGCATTGGAAGCTCCACCATGGTTGGTACGGTTTGATCTTCGTTTTGGCGGCATTTCTGCAGTAAGAAAGGTGATGAGATATAGAACCTTTTAAACAAGGTAAGTGCCAGGTAATAGTGTAAATATCGCAGATAGATCATATGAGCAATCTATAAAAGAAAAGACAATTGGATAGGAAAATAAGTTTGACATAGATAGAATTTCGGTTACAAGGTTCCTAAAGTACATGACGAGATACTAGATGGAATACAACTGAAATACAACGGAGATACAAACTGAAGTACAAGAGTAATAACTAACACTAACTGTTATAATCCAGTTTAGTGTGATACATCATGCAATAAGATCTAAGGATGTCCACGCTCGACACGTAGTCGCTCAATGCTAGCAACCAACTCTCGCTGCGTAGCCTCTAAACTCGCGATGCGCCTCATCTGAGAGGCCAGCATGGACTCCAAACCTGTGGTCCTCTGCCATCCTTCTCTGGCAGTATCTCTAGCAATCCACTGGATGCGCTCTAGCTCCTCAAGTCGGCCGTGCATCCGGGCCTGACTTCTGTCCAACGGTCGTGCTCTGCTGTCCAACTCTCTAACATCCTCAACCTGAGCCTCAAACCTGTAACCCAACCGAATCCTATCATGTCTCTCTAGCTCCATACTCTCAAACAACACATCCGTGATGCGATCTAGGCCCTCAACACGCTGCTCGCAAGCCTGCAAGCGTGCTGGATCGACTCTTTCCAACTGATCAGTATGGACCCCTAGCAGGGTCTCATGAGAATCCAACTGAATAAGTACTCTCTCAGTAAGAGTCAGCTCCTCATTATCTGGAGATCCAGATAGATCTGGCACTGGCTGTGCCTCACCCGGTGCAGCTACCTCAATGGTCTCAAGCTGTCTCGTGGTGCGAGCAAGGCGCTCCATGTCTGATGCAGATGGTATGAATGAAGGTGATGATGGACTGTAGTTCGGACTCGCGATATGTGGTACAGAACTGACCAAACAACCAATATCCCTCCAAGCAACCTCATCACACTCCTCCTGGCTGCGAAGGAAAGCAGCTCTCTGTCCTAACCCAACTGGTGCATCGATATCCATGTCCTCGCTCAAACTCTGAGCCATCCTGGAGCTCTGTCCTATATCCTGAATACTCTGTACAATCTCCAGACCCAGTGTATCCATATCTGTTGTTGTACTAACATGTCCAGGAACGCTCTCAATCGGCATAGGCTCTGGTAGCTCCTCCTCAGGATCCTCTTCCGGATCTTCTTTCGGGTCTTCCTCTGAGTAGGAATCAGTAGCTCTCCTAAGCCTCTGGTGAGGTGGTGACTCAGTGGATGATGATGTCAGTGACTCTGAAGTAGTGGGAGGACCCATGTAGGCAGCGCGCGTCATCTGAGAAGCTAGTGCAGGCATGAATGAATACCGCTCTCTATATCCAGGTACTCTCACAATCATGCGGGGTTTTCGCCTGCGTGTCAACAAATCTGATGGAGTGGTGGTGAGGGTCGGTACAGGTGGAGTAGGTGCAGTGACTGGCTAAGCTGCTAGTGTGGCCTGAATGTACGGATCAGTGGCCATGTGTGCAAGCTGATGGAGGGTAGGTGAGTGAGCAAGTAGGATGTTCTCCTGAACATCGTGATGAAAGGCTGGTGAAGGCATGGTCTGTGACAAGACGGTGCATATGTGTAAGTATGTGGAAAAATACTCATGATGAATATGAAATATTGCACTAGTAAATAGGAAATAAAACATGCAATCCTATTTAGATGAATTCTAAGTAAAATGGCAAGTAAGGCAAGCGGCAACTGACGGTCGTAGTATGATTTTTTTGTAAAAAGTAGTTATAGTTTAGGGTTTATATGTACTTAGTTCTCTATAACTTAGGCTCTGATACCAATCTGTAACACCCCCAAATTTGGTTTAGCGGAAGCATACGTGTTAATGGGGAATGTTACGAAATTGGAGATCACAAATCAAGTAATAAAGAACGGAATACATACTCCGTTTAATTTCATAAAATAGTTTTAAAACATTATCTTACAACATTGTTTAGATAAATGGGCACATCCCATAAGTTCAGTGGTCCCAATATAAAAACATCGTTTTTGTGTAAAAACACTTCTTTAGATATTACTACGACCATATACCCGCCTCTTGCCTTTCCTCCATGATCACAACTTAAGCACCTGAGAAAATATGCTAAAAAGGTCAGCTAAAAGCTGGTGAGTTCATAGGTTTAAGTTAAAATAGTAAGTTTGGACCATAAGCAAAGTCATATAATCTGTTAATACAAATATCGTCATTAAACGTTATTTATATTTTTGATCTTTGCCTAAGTTTTGTTAACGACAAAAGTAAATTTAATTTATAAAAGCTTAAAGCTTGTCAAGTTTATTAGATATTAAAACAAGCTTTCTCAAACAATATATTCATCATTCAAGCATTTACATTTATGATTAGTAACATCTTGATATGACTCTAATCATTATGTATGATAGTAGTTTGTAGAATGTGTTAGGTTCTTAAAACCAAACACTACTTAAGTATTTGCATATTTCTATTAATAGTAATACAACATTTTAACATCATGTATTACATCATGGAGATCATTGGAAGATTCCATTAGATATTTTGTGAAGATTTGTACTCTTCATATCTTACACAATCTTACTTAGATAGAGTTGACTTTAGGCAAGATTTGATATCTTGACTGTCAGACTGGCGGTACCAATTGGGTACACGGGCGGAACCCTTTTTAGGGGTCCGCGGTCCGTGGACGCTCCTGTCCAAATTGGCTATAAATAGCAATGCCAAGCCAAGTAGTTTTTCATCCCTTTCTAACATACTCTCATACATATCTTCTCTCTAACCTTTCTAACTCAGTTTCATATCATATTAGTGATCTCTTTTGTAGCAAAGAAGATCAAGTCATATTCAAGCTTCAACGAGAAGTTGGAAGTCTTGTTTGTTTAGTGTTGTATGATCTAGTGTTGATCCATACTTCATTGTTGTATCAAACCATCATAATCTTGTGAGTGTGAGTGGTTAGTATTTTAGTCCTCAAAATACATTGTGTGTGGGAGTAGTTGTACCCTTGGAAAGAACTCGACATCTAGCTTAGTGTCGGAAATAGTGTAAGCGAAGTGTAAAGGTTTTCTCCGCCGGTGAAAGGAGCTTGTTGACTAGTGAAGTTAAACTCTCGAGTGTGAGACTCGGGGAGTGGAGTAGGGCAAGGAAAAAGAGTCCTTGTAGGCCGAACCACTATAAACAACTTGTTGTGGTTTGATCATTTCTTTCCTTACTTATCTATTACATATTGCTTGCATATTTCATTATCATACTTAAGATCAATATCAATTGATCTTTCAATAAGTTTCAAAACAAAGTTTTTAATCGGTAAACTATTCAACCCCCCTTCTAGTTTTCTACAATTGGTACCAGAGCCTCGTTGCTCAAGAATTTCTAAAATAACTTGTATTTTATAAACTTGAAACGATCCATGGATTCTGAAAACTTTAAAGAAGGGCAATCTATGCAAAGACCACCACTCTTTGAAACCAATGGATTTATCTATTGGAAAAACCGTTTTGAAACATATGTAAAATCAAAAGATATAGATCTTTGGTTTATTATTGTTAAAGGAGATTTTAGTTCTACAACAAAGGATATTTCCGTTGATGAACAAAAGAAATTAGTTGCTAAAAATAATGAAGCTAAAATGATGCTTTATAATGCTTTACCTAGAAAAGAATATGAAAGAATTTTTATGTGTGAAACCGCTAAAGATATTTGGGAATCTTTAATTGTTACACATCAAGGTAATTCACAAGTCAAGGATAACAAAATTGATCTTCTTGTTCAACAATATGAACAATTTGTTATCCCTGAAGATGAAACCATTGATTGTGGCTTTGCTCGTTTTAACACTATCATTACATCACTTAAAGCACTTGACGAATCTTTTCGTAGTAAGAACTTTGTCAGGAAATTTCTTAGAGCACTCCATCCCAAATGGAGAGCTAAAGTGACCGCTATTGAAGAATCAAAAGATCTCTCAATAATGTCACTAGACGAGCTAATTGGCAACCTCAAAGTTCACGAAATGGTAATGGAGAAAGATTCTGAGATCATCAAAGGAAGAAAGGAGAAGATCAAATCCGTTGCTCTTGAAGCAAAGGCGGAATCAAGCGATGATGGTGAATCTTGTTCCGATAGTGAAGATGAGGAGTATGCCATGGCCGTTAGAGATTTCAAGAAGTTCTTTAGAAGAAGAGGAAAGTTTGTAAGACAACCTCGAGAAGAAAAGAAGTCATTCCGAAAAGATCGGGATGATAAGAAGATCAAAGGTGAAAGAAAGTGTTTTAGATGTGGTGATGCAAGTCATCTCATAGGAGAATGTCCCAAGCCACCTAAGAGCAAAACTCAACGAGCTTTTGTAAGTGGTGCTTGGAGTGATAGTGAAGACGATGAAGAATCAAGCAAGGAAGAGATCGCTCTAATGGCACATGAGTCAAATGAGGTACTTTCCGATTCTTCTTATTCTTCCATAGATGATGACACCTTGAAAAAACAATATAATCAATTGTGTGAGCTAAGTCTAAAAATCATAACTAAAAATAAATTTTTAAAAACCAAAAAGGAGTTTTTGGAAAATGAGGTATATGAGTTAAAAGAAAAAGCAAAACGTCTTGAAAAAGGAAAAGCAAATGACGATGATTGTAAATCATGTCAAGAGCTTAATCTTGAAATAGAAAAACTAAAACTCACACAAGAAGTTTTAATAGAAAATAACTCTAAGTTTAAAAGGTTTAACAAAAACATCGCTCTTGCCGATGAAATAGTTAAAATCCATAAAACACCAGGAGACATGAATGGGCTAGGTTTCAATGAAGTATTAATTCCAAAGAGTCAAAACAAAACGGCCGAAAAAGACGAACATTCTGTCAAAACTGCTGCAGTACAGCACGGACCAGACGGAACCAAAATAAGGGTTCCGTCCGTTGTGCAAAAGGGTACCGCGGGTACTTCAGCAGAACAGAATGTTCGCAATACGGACCGTACTGAATTTGTTAAAATAACAAAGAAAACCAATGATAATGGTAAACTAAAACCAGCCATTATATCAGGAGTAGGACTTGTTAAAAATGAATTTAGATCAAAAACTACTCAACAACGATATAAAACCTCTTTTGCCAAACGCCCATTTCCTAAGAGCAACCACAACGTTCAACCTAACTACCAACACAACGGTTGGAATCAAAACATTCCTAGACCATATCAAACCCCAGATTACATGCCATGGAACCCTTACCCATCATTTCCATACATGAATCAAATAAATGGTATGTTTAACCCAAACGGACCCATGAGATATTGGGGACCAAATGTTTGAGTTATTCGCTTCTTAGGTATGCTTAAAAGTTGGATTGGAACCTAATGAATGGATAAAAGATAGTGGATGCTCACGACACATGACGGGCAACAAAAGTCTCTTCTCATCATACCAAGAGTATGACGGAGGTAATGTCACTTTCGGTAGCAATCTCAAAAGCAAAATCATTGGCAAAGGTACGATTGCTCATAACTCTCTAACTATTGAAAATGTTGCTCATGTGGATAGGTTAGGATTTAATCTACTTAGTATTAGCCAACTATGCGATAAAAAGTATAAAGTACTATTTGCATAAAAATGGTAGTAAAATACTAAAAGATGGTATCACCATAGCTAAAGGAGTTAGGAAAAATAACATATACGTCATGAAAATAGATAAAACATATAATGACAAACTTTGCCTAACAACATTAGACGATAGCTCATCTCTTTGGCATAGACGCTTAGGTCACGCTAATATGAGACTTATACAAAACCTATCTTCAAAAGAGTTAGTTAGGAATTTGCCAAAACTAAAATATGACCAACACTTTTGCGACGCTTGCAAAATTGGTAAACAAACACATAGTAGTCACAAATCTAAAAATATGATATCTACATCCAAGTGTCTAGAATTATTACATATGGACTTGTTTGGACCATCCGCTATAAGAAGCTATGGAGGCAACTTATATACTTTGGTCATAGTAGATGATTACTCAAGGTTTACTTGGACGTTATTTTTGAAAACCAAAAATGAAGCTTTTGATAAATTTGAAATACTTAGCAAGAAAATTCAAAATCTTCTAGGTGTCAAAATTGTGTCGATCCGAACGGATCATGGTCGTGAATTTGACAACGAAACTCAATTTGGAAACTTTTGTGATACAAATGGTATAACACATAACTTTTCCGCTCCACGAACACCTCAATCAAATGGAGTAGTAGAACGTAAAAATAGAACAATTCAAGAAATGAGTAGAACAATGCTTAATGAACAAAACATTCCTCAAAAGTTTTGGTGTAACGCCGTTGACACTTCTACATATATCTTAAATAGAGTCCTAATACGTCCTTTCCTAAACAAAACACCATATGAACTTTATAAAGGTAAAAAACCAACATTAGGATATTTTAAAGTCTTTGGTTGCAAATGCTTTATTCTTAACACTAAGGATTATCTCACCAAGTTTGACCCAAAGTCTTATGAAGGTGTATTTCTTGGTTACTCTCAAACTAGTAAAGCTTACATTGTCCTAAATAAAGAAACAATGATAGTCGAGGAATCGTTGAACATAACATTTGACGAAAGTCCACCTCCCTCTAAGACATCACCTTTGGTAGATGATGACTTAGTTGAAAGTCAAATAATGGAAGGTCAAATTAATAATAATAAGGAAGATGAACCATTAAATAAGGAAATTGTCAACATAAAAGAATCTAAAAGTCATCCATTAGAAAAGGTCATAGGAAAACTTAATCAAAGAACCTTAAGATCACAAGCTCAAAATCAAAGTAATCATTTTTGTTTTGTATCCACCATTGAACCAAAAACCATAAATGAAGCAATAAAAGATGAATCATGGGTAATGGCCATGCAAGAAGAATTAAACCAATTCGTTAGAAATGATGTTTGGAAACTAGTTCCAAAACCCAAAGATCAAACTATAATTGGAACAAAATGGGTCTTTCGAAACAAAATGGATGAAAATGGTATAGTATCTAGAAACAAAGCTAGGCTTGTTGCACAAGGTTATAATCAACAAGAAGGAATTGACTATGATGAAACTTATGCACCAGTAGCTAGACTTGAATCTATTAGAATATTACTTGCTTATGCATGTGCTTATGATTTTAAATTATTTCAAATGGATGTCAAAAGTGCTTTTCTTAATGGGTTTATTAACGAAGAAGTGTATGTTGCTCAACCTCCCGGTTTTACCGACTTTGAGAAACCACATCATGTCTTCAAACTCAAGAAAGCTTTATATGGCCTTAAACAAGCACCTAAAGCTTGGTACGACCGTCTTAAGACTTTTCTTATTAATAACAAATATACTATGGGATTAGTAGATAATACTCTTTTTACTAAGAAAAAGGAATCACAAATTATTATTGTTCAAATATACGTTGATGACATTATATTTGGATCAACTTGTCAAGAACTATGTAATGATTTCTCTAAAATCATGCATGACGAGTTTGAAATGAGTATGATGGGTGAGTTAAACTTCTTTCTAGGACTTCAAATTAAACAACTAGAGGATGGTATTTTCTTTAACCAATCTAAATATATAAAAGATATGCTTAAGAAATTTGGTCTTGAAGATTCCAAACCAACTAAAACACCCATGTCTTCGGACACTAAACTCACCAAGGACGAAGAAGGTGAATCCGTAGATAACACTAAATATAGAGGAATGATTGGTAGCCTACTCTATCTTACGGCTAGTAGACCCGACATTATGTTTAGTGTTTGTCTATGTGCTCGCTTTCAAGAAAACCCAAAGGCATCACACTTAGAAGCATTAAAAAGGATTTTTAGATATATTAAGGGAACAACGTGTTTAGGATTATGGTATCCCAAAGGAACGGGTATAGAAACCATAGTGTATGCCGACTCGGATCATGCCGGTGATTATGTCGATAGAAAAAGTACAAGTGGTATTTGTACTTTTGTTGGACATTGTCTCACATCATGGTTTGCAAAGAAGCAAACGGCTTTAGCCATCTCTACTACTGAAGCCGAATACGTCTCAGCCGGAAAAGCATGTCAACAAGCTCTTTGGATGAAGCAAGCTCTCTTAGACTACGGAATTCATCTCAACGACATTGTGATACTTTGCGACAACAAAGGAGCCATCGATCTCAGCAAGAATCCCGTTCAACATGCTCGTACAAAGCACATTGAAATCCGTCATCACTTTCTTCGCGACAATGTTCAAAAAGGAAACATTTCAATCGAGAAAGTATCCTCCGAAGACAACATTGCCGACATCCTTACTAAACCTCTTAAACGAGAACCTTTTAATCTTCTTATACTTGGTTTAGGGTTAATGGAACCAAGCATGTAGGATAAACATAGCCTAAAACATTAGAATAGTCAAACCAAAACAATTTTGTCTTGTTTCTGCTACTGTAGCCACGGCACCAAACGACAACACGGACGGAACCAAAAATTTGGTACCGTCTGGTCCGTGGTGTCTACAGAAGCAAAACAGCCTTATACATAACATCTTCTTCCTCACAACCCACTTTACCAAAACGTGTAAAACTTAAACCAAGCTCATTATTGTCATCTTCCCACTCACTAATCACTGAAGATAACATCATTGTAAGTATCCTAACTACATTTCATCTCTTAATTCTGAGTCTAGGATTCTTATTTATGCACAAAACTATCACAAATCATTACATGGGGTTTTATGTATGCTTTTATACCAAATATGAATTCAATTGGCAAATTGCATAACTAGTCATTCAAATTAGGTACTACATTATCATATTGCATAAACAAAATCATGTTTCCCACTAATTAATAGATAATAAATATAAGGCCTTATTCAAACAACCAAACACCCCATGTCAAAAGTTTTGAAAAGCTTCTCACTTGTAGGAAAACATTTTTTCATTGCTA
This sequence comes from Chrysanthemum seticuspe, assembly GCA_019973895.1. NCBI lineage: Eukaryota > Viridiplantae > Streptophyta > Magnoliopsida > Asterales > Asteraceae > Chrysanthemum > Chrysanthemum seticuspe. Next base: position 289,465,489 of record BPTQ01000006.1, on the reverse strand, counting down.
ATACAAATAGAAACGTTAGAATTTTCATCACTTGCATGCTCTTGAATACTAAAGGTATTGCATAACTAATATGCACTCCCGGGTATATTCAAATATAGCAACATTGAATTAGGAGCATTTGGGTTATCTCATGGTATTTGCCAAACACTCCACTAAAACCATTTTGTGCATAAAATGAGTCGAGATAACCGCAACTCCAAATTGTTTTCATATAGGCACACACTAGAATCAAAAATGTTAAAATTTATCTAAATTTTTTTAACATGTTAATTCTTATCCTTAGGAATAATCATGGTAGCCGCAAGATTCTATGATCACAAAGACACCCTTAACTACATTCCCAAACACCACAAAACCAAAGGACTCACCAAGGAACAAGTAGAAATATTTAGGGGTCTAGAATCAAGGTATTTCCACGAAGGTAGAACCATTCACTCATCCTTCCTTGAGCATACCAATCTTCGTGAAGAACTAGCCGCCATTCAATTCGATTGTCTTCTTGACATTGATGAACCAATTTGTCCTAGGTTCGTATTAGAATTCTATGCTAGTGTGACCGGTTTTAGTGATGAAGATGATGAGTTTTGTCTTAGCTTTAGAATCAACCAAAATGACTACACCATCACTTTAAGTGACTTTGCTAGAGTACTAGGAATTCCCAACCGTGGAACTTGTGTCTACACGGATAAGTGGTCACTCACCGCCCTTGATGCAATCAATGACCGCTCTCTCCCCTACATAACCCGTTTAGCCGATAAGGATGTCATCCGTGAACACCTTTTTAACCCAAAAACGGATACAACCCGAGTCACCCGAAAGGGAAAAGAGGTAGACCGAGATCCATATGGAATGGAGCTCAATGAACTCAAGCACGAATTTAAGAAATGGGAGGAGTTACTTAGAGCAAACGTCATTAGCACCATAGGAAATAGGGATCACATAAACGCTTGTCTTTGTCACATGCTCTACAACTTGTCCACCCGACAACCATTCAACTTAGCTAGGAGAATGATTGATATTCCAACTCAAGGATCCGTTGCTCTTCCATACGGGATGCTTCTCACCCGTCTATATAGAAACTTCGCTCCAATTCCACCAACCCCAAAAGGGATGCACCTTCAATATGATCTCATCCCTCACATCTTTGTGCCCTTGAGTGATGCTCGAGTTGCTAAGACTAAAGGCAAGAGAGCTAAACCTCCAACTCCTTCATCATCATCATCAAATAGCTCCGAGGATGGTCTTCCAAGCTCTCGTCTTCCACCTCAAGAGTATTACACATCTCTTCCCGAAATTGAGAATGAATCAGCAGAATTCAAGCAAACTAAGGGAATGTTCAAGTGCCTTGGTAGGATGATGAACAAGATTTACAAGAAGTTGGACAAATAAGGGTACTTTAAGGAGTGTTTGGAACAATGCATTATCGTTAATGTTTGATACTATTTAGTTGTTTTTATTATGTAGGATGATAATATAACTTGAAACAATGGTGTATGCTAACAATCTCATGCAGGGGGATAGCACAAGTATGCTATCAAATTTTACCCATTTTTCACTATCTTGTGAAAATCAATAAGCCTTGCTCTTAATCTATGCTCCACTGTGTTTACATATGTGTTATTTACTTTTCCTAACTAGAAATGTTTAGTATAACAGGTTTTGAGAAAAATTTTCAGATTTCGGAAATTTCAGTTTTTAGGAAACTTTCTGTCCAAATTTCAGCACTCCACGGATCAGACGGCACCTTTATTTTGGTACCGTCCGTTATGAATTTTGGTACCGCCATATCTGTACAGGCGGACCAGCCGGCACCCTTTTTTAGGTTCCGTCTGTGTATGATTTTGGTGCCGTGGATCCTCCAGGTAATTTTCTGAATTTCGACTCTTTCGTAATTCCAAATTATCTTCCATCACTCATAAATCAATCTTAACTAGTTTATACTGTTATTAGAACTAGTATTATTCACTAAGGGATGTAAGAAATCCATTTCCCACCAAAATTCAAAAATTTGAAAAATCCACCCAAGGAGCCCTTTGGCATAAAGGAAGGAACCAAAATTTTGGTACCTTCAAATCCGTGGGTAATCTGAATATTAGGAAATTCCACTCACTAGAACACATTTATTGCATATCTTTTCTTCCTCACTCCATCTTCTTTGTATGGATTGACTTGGGTGATATGACTAGCATTCAACCCACTTCCAAATCATTAGGAACCTCATCTATTCAATGGTTCAACATCAAATCAAACCTTTTCTCAACAATTTCTTACCTCTATAAATTGAAAGGCTTTACCATGATCATCCTCACACCTTCTTCATTCTCACTTACTATCTAGCAAATCAAAACCCAAGATAAAAATGACTAAATCATCACCAAAGCCTTGCAAGAAAACCGCTAGAATGAGTGTAAGGCCTTGTTGCTTTGTTAATCTTAGCTCATCATCCGAATCTTCACCACTCACCATCTCATCTCCCATTAGAGATGATATACACCTTACATTGGCTACACCCACTTCATCACACATTGTGATCACTACTCCACCACCATCAAAAGCACCTACTTCACCTCCACCGGCACCCATCCAAACATCCAAGACACCTTCACCACCTTCACCAAGGTCTCCCACTCTCACTCCCATGGAGTTATTCTCAACTCCACCAACATCACCAAATCCTTTCCTAGAGGACTTGGAAGACTTGCCTCCTAGGCCAAGTCACCCACCACCATTGCCTTCGTTTGGCACCATTGAGCGAATCGCTCATGAATCACCTCGGTCATCCATTGACCCAAACGCCCCATTAGGGCCAAGACCTCTCCTTTTCCACCCCATTCACAAGGACATTCATGGTCCTTTATACGGGGATCATCCACTTCCATCCTCAATGTCCCCTCATATTGAGGACATCCCAGAGAGCATGTGGGATGACAATCCCACTAGAGAGGAGATTCAAGCCGAACTCCACAACCTCCACCAATTCAAAGGCATGGTGGATTCTCACTTAAGTGAGACAATGCAAATGCAAAGTGCTTTGCTTGCATCCATCATGACCACTCCAAACATCCCCAACACCACCAACACATCCACCATTCCACCACCACAACCTCCGCAAACTTTCTACCCACCAAGACATGGTTGCTCCACTTGTGAGCAAACGGGTCAAACCGTGGAACGGACCCGGATTATGGTCCATGACTTCCACGAAGAAATGAGGTTCATCCTCAACCACATTCTTGAGCGTCTCAACGCTCTTTCCCATCCACCATCTCTTTAGGATGGTTTTTAGAATAGCCTTTTATTTGTTTTTGTTTTTAGGATAATTTTTTTTTTCTCTCTTGTACTAGCAACACATCATTGTGTTCTCTTTTCATGATCTTTACTCATGAAAAATTTTAACAAATGAATGTTGTTTATTATGTTGTTGGTGTCATTACATAGTGTTTGGAAATGCTTGTGAATGATCATTATTACTAACAATTTTTTTTGTAGCTTTATTTTCACAATCCATGTATCTTCCCATTAAAGCACCCAATTTAGGGGGAGCTTTGAACAAGGGGGAGATAATAAGCTCGGGCTCATTACATTCCGCATAGCCTCTTCTTTTTGTTGAGACAAAAAGGGGGAGAAAATATAGAACTTGGAAATTATTTATATTTGACTTTTCTGAAAAAGTCAAACAGGAACCATCATTGATAATACTTGACTTTTCTTAAGAAAAGTCAAACTGCATACTTTGACTTTCTGAAAAAGTCAACATCATGCATCAACTAGTGAATTCTTTGACTTTCATAAAAAGTCAAAATTCATACACTTATATTATCATTTCCTTTTCAAAGTTCTAAAACTAATATTTTTATAACTCTTGTACAAACTTTGTCTCTTTTATAAAAATAAAATTTATATTTTGTCCTCAACAAAAAGGGGGAGATTGTTAATACAAATATCGTCATTAAACGTTATTTATATTTTTGATCTTTGCCTAAGTTTTGTTAACGACAAAAGTAAATTTAATTTATAAAAGCTTAAAGCTTGTCAAGTTTATTAGATATTAAAACAAGCTTTCTCAAACAATATATTCATCATTCAAGCATTTACATTTATGATTAGTAACATCTTGATATGACTCTAATCATTATGTATGATAGTAGTTTGTAGAATGTGTTAGGTTCTTAAAACCAAACACTACTTAAGTATTTGCATATTTCTATTAATAGTAATACAACATTTTAACATCATGTATTACATCATGGAGATCATTGGAAGATTCCATTAGATATTTTGTGAAGATTTGTACTCTTCATATCTTACACAATCTTACTTAGATAGAGTTGACTTTAGGCAAGATTTGATATCTTGACTGTCAGACTGGCGGTACCAATTGGGTACACGGGCGGAACCCTTTTTAGGGGTCCGCGGTCCGTGGACGCTCCTGTCCAAATTGGCTATAAATAGCAATGCCAAGCCAAGTAGTTTTTCATCCCTTTCTAACATACTCTCATACATATCTTCTCTCTAACCTTTCTAACTCAGTTTCATATCATATTAGTGATCTCTTTTGTAGCAAAGAAGATCAAGTCATATTCAAGCTTCAACGAGAAGTTGGAAGTCTTGTTTGTTTAGTGTTGTATGATCTAGTGTTGATCCATACTTCATTGTTGTATCAAACCATCATAATCTTGTGAGTGTGAGTGGTTAGTATTTTAGTCCTCAAAATACATTGTGTGTGGGAGTAGTTGTACCCTTGGAAAGAACTCGACATCTAGCTTAGTGTCGGAAATAGTGTAAGCGAAGTGTAAAGGTTTTCTCCGCCGGTGAAAGGAGCTTGTTGACTAGTGAAGTTAAACTCTCGAGTGTGAGACTCGGGGAGTGGAGTAGGGCAAGGAAAAAGAGTCCTTGTAGGCCGAACCACTATAAACAACTTGTTGTGGTTTGATCATTTCTTTCCTTACTTATCTATTACATATTGCTTGCATATTTCATTATCATACTTAAGATCAATATCAATTGATCTTTCAATAAGTTTCAAAACAAAGTTTTTAATCGGTAAACTATTCAACCCCCCTTCTAGTTTTCTACATAATCATTACAACGAATATAATGATATATGGATGAATGTCTATTACGTTAGCTCTAAGTTCATGCAACCGATACTACGACAGTTTCTGTATGCTAACAGATATCATACAATATAGGGGCCCATAGCGAGTGTTTTGTCCCTCAACACTCGATTCCGACATGGTATACGTTTCGCCTTGACCTAAGCATGGCCAACCGAACGGAGGAGTCACCCTCAATAGATCTATTTATAACATTCGCGCTTCCCAATGGGGAATTGACGGTTCATGAAAAAGGGGCATTCTCTAGGGACATAAGGGCTTAGGCTAAACCACGTAATAGTAATCATGCAATAGTTTTGGTCCTTAAAAAGGTTTTGCATATTTTCTCACCCCAAAATGTATAAAACAGTTTATCAAGTAAAAGAGGGGCTATGAAAACTCACCTTAGCAAATGTGCAATCCGAAAGTGGGATTTAGTGATTGTTGTGAAGCGGCACCGACACGCGACCTAGATAAGGAGGGCAATGTTTTAGTTCATTTTTTTAAGTATTACTTACTTAAATTAATTCAATTGTTTCTATAATTGAAGTAAAACTAAACTTTAGTTTGTAAAAATGATTAAGTGGTTTTATTAGTAAGCATACGAAAGTATATATACTTTTCATGTTGTCACTATAATGGTGTTATCGACATTAGAGTGGTTTCAAAATAATCACGACGTTCTAGTAGTAAGTATATAAATGTATATACACTTAGTTTAGTTGACACTTAATAGTATAGTCAAAATCAATATTAGTTTATTTATTTTCTAATTGTATTTAGAAATTACTTGAGTTAAATTTGAAGACTATCAAGTTTAATAAGTGATAAAATGATGTAGTGGTTTTCATTTGTTTATCAAAAAAATGGGTTCTTAATATTTATAATTTCGACTAGTGTATTACTTGACATAGGTACGTTTATCCGAGTTCACTTGACGTCCAACTTTGATGTAACCTTTATTCAAGTAGATTACGTGTTTACACTAGTTTCGTGTAGTCATGTTTTTGCACTTGTTCACTTGTTAACTTATATGCGTATATGAGGTAGAAGGGTTCGAATGGATGACAAATAAGTTGGGTTTTATGGTTAACTTCTAATTTCATGTTACTCGTTTAAACCATCAAACGAATACTTCGTAACTGACATGGGTTGAGGCCCAGTGATATTTGTGGTAGAGAAGTCGGATTGGGCCTAGGCCCGAAGTGGGGTTTGTACAAGGAAAAAGGCTTTAGCCTCTTGTTAACTAATACACTACCATGGACCATATATGGGTTGTGGCCCATCGTGGCATAAGAAGAATTTTGTACAGGTTTGTCAAAATTTTATACGTAGGTTATTAACAAGTTTTTGGAGGACATGTAATACCCAACGAAATGCTAGAGTAATTGTCTCCGACACGGAAGTTCGACGTAAATGGTTTTGACCTCAAGGTATAACCCGACTCTAGTATGATTTAGACTCGTGAAGCCGAGACTTCTCGACAAAAGTTTAGACTCTCAAGTCTCATGTTAGCTTATCAAAACCGTTTTCGATACTTAAAATTTCTACCACTGTGGTGATAGCCACAGTGGGGTTTTTGTTGCTTTGACTCTACCAAAATACATCGTCACACTAGAGAACACCTACGGGTTATTTGATGGTTGCTCCCGTTTTCGATACTTAAAATTTCTACCACTGTGGTGATAGCCACAGTGGGGTTTTTGTTGCTTTGACTCTACCAAAATACATCGTCACACTAGAGAACACCTACGGGTTATTTGATGGTTGCTATGGGTCTTGATGTGGATTCATATTCAAACTATATGCATAGCACCAACGAAGTTGATGAGGCCAGGCAATAGTCGAGTACTACCCGACTCGACCTTACCACACTATGCAAGTTTCGAGCACCTAAAACAACATCACAGCCAAAGTACACTCTCAGATTCATTATCATTTAGCACTAGTAGACTTACAAAACTTAACTTATTTAATTGTTCTTGTTTCATACTTTCGACAGGAAACTCAAACACAACACCCATTGATATCTTATTTTCGACAGCAACCATTTTAACAAGTAATGACTAAAACGAACTCAACATAGTAACAAAGCAAATATTATTAACGCGACAAGTATAGAATAATTCCTTTGATATAAGTACGAAACTTGACATCAAAATAACAACATATAGAACATTACAACAAAGGAGGATTTATAACCTCAACTCGAAAGTGATATGTGAAGGACGAAGGTTGCTTCGTAGGCTTCTAACCAAACGAGACTTGAATTAGCTCCGATGCACTCCCAATTGCAAAACCCCCAATTCAATTTTTGAAAACCCTAAGTTTCACTAACCCTAATTTTTGGTACAATTGAATGAAGAACTGAGTTGGGGTGTTTCACATCTCTACTAGAGATAAAGGGAGTGGTTTGGGAAGAACTTGACCTTCTTTCTCTTCTTGGTAACTTGGTTTGAAGCCGAAAATATTAAAGTCCCTACAACCTAGGGAGTCTTGAGTTTGACTCTAGGTAGATTGATGTTGACATAAGCTTCTCTTTGGGTGGCTTTGTCTTGATGTGTTTGGACCCATTCGTATGGATGTCAACGCCTCAAAGGAAAGAGTTTGGGAGACAAAAAGATACATGGTTTTGATGAGGGAGGAGAGGGGATGATGAAAGAAAGGTGTTGGCTTACTTCTTTGGGGAGATTCGACCTACAAGAGGTTGAAGATGGAGAGTAGGTATTGTTTTTCCTGCTTTGGTGCTTTTGTCGTGTGGGGAAGAGAAGACAAAGAGATATTTATCTCAAATTTTAATAAAAAGGTTTTCTTTTATATGTTAAGTGTATGTATTTTATTCATTTGGTATTAATGTGCTTGTAGATATATGTAAAAGTCATTTTTAAGTGAAAGTGTATTAAATATTTTGTGTCCCGCGACATTAAACTGTGACTGAAGTATCATTGTTTGATAATTTTTATAATGTAGTATCTTATAGATACGTGTCGGTTATATTATTATCTTTGTAATATTTTTCATTACGGACGTTTGTCATTTGTTTTATTTGCCCTTATCATAGTGTCGGTACGCGTGCAGTGTCGGTCACTGGAGAAAAACGAGATAACCTCTCGTCTTATAATTTAATTATAAGACAAAAATGAAATATTTATGAAGTAACATGAATGCAAAAAGTGATGCAATTGTCTACTGTATGCGAGTTAACTACTCAAATGATCAGGCAAAGCTTATGCATGCTTAATGACTAGGTTTAGTAATAATGAATTATCATTTATTAGTTAAATTTTAGTGAAAATTTACCGTGTGTCACAACACATGTTATTGAAAAACCTTGATGCTTGTACTTTTGGTAAAATATATCCAATTAAGAGAATTTATATAGTGAATACCTGAACATTTCTTTCTTCCATCAATATTTCCTTTGGCTTGTCACATAAGGTGTTAACCTGCATTGACACACCAACAACAAACACAAATATAAAATTGGTAGTCATTCATATCAAGGCCATTACATTCCTATTATCAGTTGAGTAATTACAGTCGTCTTGACTTTCATCGATCGTCGACTTTTTTTCCACTCAAAAAAGTTATAGAAAAGTTAGCGAAGCAAATATAGAGTATGTTTACCTTGCCGACGAAATTTTCTTGTCTAAATACTCTACGCTTTAGGCAGAATTTGATGACCTCGGCAAAAAATCTGAAGCAAGCATTCTTTGTTGCTGAAATATATTTAATGGTTTAAAGGCCAAATGATTAGAATTAGAATTAAATACTTTCAATGTTCTCACTATAAACAACATTTTTGAATCATATATATATCCAAAAAAGGAGTTCCAAACAATTACCCCAAACACTCTTAAAACTCCTAAAGATCACTCAGTTAATCTAATATGTGATTGCAGTTCTTCATATATAAGAAGTTAAATTAAAAGAGACGTCACACCTCATGATGCTATCATCTTTTGTATCTGAAACCTTCTTAAATAGAGAATGATCACTAATGATCTGTAGCAGGAAATCAAAGGATAATTCCTTGAGCTAACCACCTGAAAACCATTGCAATATGAATTTAACAAACTAAAAAAAAAATTCACCAAAGTATTTATATGAGAACCAAAAAAAGAGCAACAATTTATCGCAGCAATAGACAGGACATTAGATTGGTCAACCCCATGAACCACAAAAAAAGTACCTAAAAAGAGCAATAATTTACCGCAGCAATAGAAAAAGAAAAACTTGCACAATTAAACAAATGAACTTAAGCCAAAACCTAATTAAACAAAAGTAATATATAAAAATTAAATTTGTTCATAGTACCTGATAGGTAACTCATGAAGGTGATTTCCCCCCATTTTTTCTAGGGTTCTGGCAAAACACAATTAAAATTGAACATAATCAATGGAAAGTATGTTATGATAATTCTGCAAAAAATAATTGTAATTTACAAATTGTCATGCCTTGGTATGATCAGATCTATACCGAAAATAGATACCCAAAGGGAAAGCTAACAACCAACTCATATGTGGATTGTTGAAGAAGTATCAATTCAAAACCGATTATTAAAACCATGAATCCCTTTAGTATGTGGAATCATTGCACAATTGAATTGGTGTTTTTGAATCTGGTGTTATGAATTGAATAGAAGAAACTGTTGTTGTGGTATTAATTGGTGATTTTGAATTGGTGATTAATGAGAAAGCTTATAGAAGAAGTTTGGTGCAACCCGAATACTTGTACTATTGCTCTAAATATGGTATAGCATTAAACGAATTTTTAATGCTTGGTGCTTAGAAGGGCTTGTACAAAAGCTTATTTTATTAGATAAAATAGATTTAACTACAATGTATAATTTAATTAAACTTTCAAAACATAAATCTGAATCCAGCAGGCAGCAGCCCAAAACAAAATAACATTTGTTCGCCGGAAAATTTAATCACAGGGTACCCGCCGCCGCATCGCGCGGGTACCATGCTAGTGTTGTTTTATACTAATTCTACTCTTGAAAACTTTAAAACTTTCACAAAAAATAATAATAATAATAATAAAAATAAATAAATAAAAAATACACAATTAAAAATAGTTTATTTATCACATACATGCTAAACTGTTTTATTTACAATTGGTTTATACTTTTCAATATTATTTACATGCATATGCATTGCATATACTGTCCAATCTTACATACATGCTACACGTATAGCTAATGGGGCGTGATATACAAACTCTCATTTTTTTTATAAGTTACATCCCCCCACCCCCATTATTTTTTTATTTTTTATTTTTTATTATAAAACTATAAACCTGAAAGTCCTAAAAAGAAATATAAAGTTTAATAAGTTAAAAGTAAATTATCAAAAATACCAAGCATAAACTGATAAAAAACTGTGTTTTACTGTAAACTGAAGGACAAGAAAACATGTTTTGTACTTTTTAGGTGCCTGAAGGGAGGGGGTTTGTATAACACAACCCATAGCTAATATATAGATGACTTTTGAATTGAACTAAAATATTGATTGACACGATTTCATATATGATTTGTGTATGTGTATGTGTATATGTATATTATCATTATACGATTACTCGTGTATAGCAACGAGATTTTATAGTGGCAGATAGTTATAACGATACTTTAGTAACGCAAACGTTACACAAAACACGTGACCAAAATATCATTATAAATATATGCTTTTATAAAATCTCGTTTATGCACGGATAATATTATATTTTCTTTAATGCTTTATTACATTATATGAATTTACAAGAAGTTAACACAAAGAGTAAGAGTTGTTGACAAGGTGCAAACTGCATAACAAAAACAATGCGTTTTATTGATCAAATTGAATTCATATAGACTCATTTATCATCCTTTGATCAATATGATATATAGTTTTAATACATTTGAACAAATACAACATAGTTTTTAAATGGCTAATGATTTGTACACTCTAATTTTTTATTTGTACACTCAAATCTGTGCATTAAGCAGTTGTACATTTATCATATGCAGCTTTACCGGTTTGTACATTTGAGTGTACAAATAACAAATGAGAGTGTACTAATCAATACCTTTTTTAAATGGTTCTATACCTAAGCTTTAGGTATATGTCAACTAGGGGTGGCAATTCGGGTCGGGTTCGGGTTGGCGGGTTCGGGTTGTCAGGTTGGCGGGTCAGAAAATCCCAACCCAAACCTGACCCATTTAAATCATCGGGTCAGCTATGTCAACCCTAACCTGGTTAGACATAACCCGAACCTAACCCATTTAACCCGTATATATACTTGGGTTGGCGGGTTAAATAGGTTACACGGGTTGAATATGTTAAACGGGTTAAATCGGTTCAGCGGGTTTCGGGTTGACCCATTTAACCCTTTTTATACACAAAAGTTGGCACATTACACGAGTTAAACAGGTTGTTAGGTTGACTCGTTTAACACATTTAACCCGCATAATAAAATATAAATAATTTTGAGTTTATGAAGAAAAAAATTAAACTGGTTGGCGGGTCGACCCGCTTATTTTATTCTCAACCCGAACTTGACCTGTTTAATAAACGGGTTAGATAGGTCGACCCAAACCTGACCCGAAATCTATTTAGCACAACCCGAACCTGTCAATTTTCGTGTCGGTTTCAGGTCAGGTTTCGTGTCGGGTCAGAAATTGCCACCCCTAATGTCAACCACATATTCATTTTTCCTTAGATTTTAATGTATGTTAAGAGATTTTGTTATTAAAAGATTTGCATGAATAGTGCTAATCTAATTTTGTTTACGGTGTGTTGTTGGTATGTGATGGTGACAGAGAATCAATAGAACATATCTTTGTTTTTTTCTGCAAAAGTTGCTCTTGACATTTGGAAAGAGCTATTCCTTGATGGAAGATCTATGGTTTACCATCATCTCCCTAGATGATGTGTTCTCGTCGGCAGACTTGGTCTAATATCTACTAGCCAATCGATGTAGTTTGATGTGATGGTCCATGCGGCAACATGGCATTTAGTGTCTGCTATTTTACTATTTATGAGTTTAAAATTTTTTAAATTAGAATTTAAGGAAATACTACTTATAAAATATAATGTACAGCTATATAAAGCACAATTAATTTTTAAGCAAATACTATTTTTTACATACATACAATTAATACACCCCATCACTAATATATACAACTACATAAGCACAATGTACAAATACAAATAAAACTAAAAACACTATTTAACACATACAATTAATACACAATTTAATTCACCCTTTCATAAAAATATACAATTTTTTAACCACAATATACAATCTAATTAGGCATTCAAAACATAAATCTGAAATCCAGCAGCTCAAAACAAAATAACATTTGTTCGCCGGAAAACATAAATCTAAAATGACATTGTTATAAACTAAAGAGGGTTTTATAAACCCGGTTCCGAAAATTGAAGATCACCTCAAGTGAATTTACTACCGGATAAGGAATACGTTTGTTGTTTTCCCAATAACATCAAATAAACTTTTTTTAGGCACGCAATTGTAAAATAAATCTTCTCGTTATGGATAGAACCACATTAAATCTTCGTAAGTTTTCCTAATACGTGTGATCCCATATTCATTTTAATTAGCCTTGGTGCAATATGACACGATTTTACAAAGATGCAAGCTTGGGTACTCGCAGTTAAGAAGTCATTCACACGTCATAACAATATTTGATGATCACTTCTTGAAAAACTGCCAATAGAAACAAAAAATTAGCAACTATCACTAATCATTGCTAAATTTAACATTAGCTACAAATTTATTAACGAAGAGGTTGCCATAATGAAATCTTATCTTAGCAATTGAATATTGTTGGGAATTCCATTGCTATCGTTAACATTTTAGTGACAACTTTGACTAAAAATTCTTTGCTAAATTGGTAAAAATATTTATAAATGAAATTCAAGTGTTTGTGCAGTTGCATTATATTTTTTTTATGCAAAGGTGAATTATATTAATCATCAACAATGTACAAACATAAAGATTACAGACTATGATTTGGATAGAATCCAAATCACATACAAAACACAAAATACAATATTAGCTGATATCTGACAAAACTACATAACAAGTCTGATGAAACTGATCTCGGATATTCAATACAAAACAGAGCAACAAGACTTCTGGATCGAATTCCTTTCCTGAATTCACTTTTTGAAAGCACCTTAACCATCTAGCTACATTTTCATACTCCTTCCCACCAAGATCATTCAACCAACCAGTTGTATTATATTTTAAAGTAGGTATATTTCGTATTTATAACTTTAGCTATCTTGATGGGTTATCGTTAATGTAAATGCTTAGTAAAAGAATCATGCATCTATTCAGGTAGTGGCTACTTTTTGTGTAACAAGCTTGTTTATTTTATAGGGAGAATTACATATATATCCTTCTTAAAGTTCAATATTACGTAAATATCCTTCTCATTTACATAAATATCCTTCCCATTTTCTAAATTACATTAATGTCCTTCTCAAACTTTTGTAGTTACATCAATATTTTTTCTGAACTTTAAATTCTCATATATATCTAGAAATCAATTAAATTATAATTATATAGATTTTAAATTCAAAAACTATTGTTTATCTCTGATATTCATCATAATTATAACGTTTATATATATATATATATATATATATATATATATATATATATATATATATATATATATATATATATATATATATATATATATATATATATATTTGCCTCGATTGATGAAAAAATATGATGACGTAATTACAAAAGTTTGGATAAATATATAAAAGAACTTATTGTTCGTATTTATTTATTTGTTCATATATAATATTTTTAGCCTCGAGTGATGAAAGAACATATTGATTTTGGGATATATACGGGAATTTAAAATTTTAAGAAGGATATTGACGTAATTACAAAATTTTGAAGGATATTGATGTAATTCAAAAAGTTTGAGAATGATATTGACGTAATTATGAAAGTGAGAAGGACATTGATGTAATATTAAACTTTAGTAAGGATATAAATGTAATTGCCCCTATTTTATAAACTTACAGGTTTATATGTTTATATAAAGGGTGAAAGCTAAATATATGCAACATAGTTTTTCAAAACAGATGATGTACGCAATGAACTTTGAAAATTAACATTGTACGCAAAATACTTTCAAATTTTGAACGATGTACGTAATATGACCGGGAACTGGTAGGTTACCAGGTCACAAAGTTTGAAAATTGGCAGAAATGGTCCCTGTGGCTTGCGTTGACTTTCACCGGTGATCCTTTAACTTTTTTTTTTCAGTTAAAAAAGTTACAGTAATGGTCCTTATGGTTATTGACTTTCAGATTTAGTCCGTTTTTAAACTTTTTCACCTGTTTTCTTACGTCTTTATCCGTTTTGTCCATTTTTCTTACGTTGTGTCCGTTTTTCTCACGTTTTTATCGGTTTTCATCCGTTTTTCTTACTCTTTTTTTTTTTTTTTATATTTTTGTCCGTTTTTATCCCATTTTTCTTAAGTTTTACCTGTTTTCTTACGTTTTTGTACTATTTCAACACATTGAAAATTTTTTCAAAAAGAAAAAAAATTTGAAAATTTTTTTTCCAAAAAAAAAAATTGGATTTTTTCGCAAATTAAAAAAAAAATTCCAAAAAAATTTTGAAAAAAAAAAATCGGAAAAAGAAAATTTCAGAAAAAAAATTAAAAAAAAAATTCCAATTTTTTTTCTTAAATATTTTTTTTTCAAAAAAAATGAAATTGGAATTTATTTTCTAAATTGTTTTTTTCGAAATTCTTTTTACAAAAATAATTTTTTCAAAATTTGGACACATTGAAAAAAAAATTGAAAAAAAAAATAATTTTCTAAAAAAAGAATTCCAATTTTTTTTTTCGTAAATACTTTTTTTTTCAAAAAAAAAAAAAAATTGGATTTTTTTTCTAAATTGTTTTTTTCGAAATTCTTTTTACAAAAATATTTTTTTCGAAATTTGGACACATTGAAAAAAAATTTGAAAAAAATATTATTTAAAAAAAAATATGGAAGAAATTTTTTCCAAAAAAACAATTTAGAATTTCTTTTTTTAAGTATTTACGATTTTTTTTGGGAATTTTCTTTTCCAATTTTTTTTTTTCCGATTTTTGTTTAAAATTTTTTTGGATTTTTTTTTTCAAATTTGCAAAAAAAAATCCAATTTTTTGTTTGGAAATTTGTTTTTCAAAATTTTTTTCTTTTTGAAAAATATTTTCAAAATGTTGAAATAGTACAAAAACAAACAAAAACGTAAGAAAAATAGACAAAATGTAAGAAAAACGGACAAAAATGTAAAAAAAACGGACAAAAAAGGATGAAAACGAATAAAAATTGACAAAACGTAAGAAAAATAGATAAAAACGAACAAAAATCTAAAAAACGGGTAAGAAAAGCGGAAAAAAACGGATGAAAACCGATAAAAACTTAAGAAAAATGGACAAAACGTAGAAAAACGGACAAAAACGGATAAAAACGTAAGAGAACGGGTGAAAAAGTATAAAAACAGACTAAATCTGAAAGTCAATAACCATAAGGACCATAACTGTAACTTTTTTAACTGAAAAAAAAGTTAAGAGATGACCGGTGAAAGTCAAGGCAAGCCACAAGGACCATTTCTGCCAATTTTCAAACTTTGTGACCTGGTAACCTACTAGTTTCCGGTCATATTACGTAATGGACGGGCGAGGAGCTTTTCGCCGGGGACACCATGTCCCCGGCGAAAGTCACTAAACGACAAAATAAAATTTGACGTGGCACATAAATACGCTGACTTGTTACGGAAAGTTCAACGGATACTTTCTGCGAGGACATGTCCCCGGCGAAAGTAAGTTTGATTTTTATTAAACCTTGACCGGATAGTCAAAATTCAACGTAAAGTTTCTCCGGGGACGTGTCCCCGCCAAAAGTATTTTCAACTTTTATCAAAATTTGACCAAAGTCAAAAGCATGTTAATTGTTCGCGGGAAAATTCCCGCCAAACCTTTTCCCGGGGACATGTCCCCGGCAAAACCTGCTATTCAGAAAAATTACACTTTATTGCAACTATTAATACATAACTAAAACCCCGATGCTTGGATAGTCTTTTCATTACGTAAAAACCCTAAATTATTTTAAAATTAAAACGACATATCTTTAGTTCCATCGTCTGTCGTTACAAAATATCTGGTCAAAAGAAACGAAGACTTGAATTTTGAGCAGCTGTGTTGTATCTCCAGGTTATCCAACGCTTGAGATTTATTGATGAGACTTGACGAAACAGAGTAGATATATAGCTATGGGAAAAATAAAAATATTAAATTTATGATGAATTAATATGGTTCTTAATTCGTGTTTGTTAAATGTGATATTGTTTCTTCAGTTTCATTCTTTGAGCATATGTAATTTAGTATTGGAAAAGGGGTGTTTGGACACCATAATCTGGTTAACTAAGAACATTGTCAGCTTTACAAATCCAGCATGTGCTTTGATTTATAAAAATACTTGACACATACATACTACAAGAACAACAACAACATCAACAACAACAACTACAAGAACAACTACTACTTTGATTAGCAACAACAACAACAACAACAACAACAACAACAACTACTACTACTACTACTACTACTACATACGAAGATTTTCCATGTCACCTAACAGCTCACGAAGTAATGCATCCGACTGACATGCGTGGTCGTCAGGAATCCTTGCCATTTCAAGTCTGGCCTCCAGCAGCCTTACTCTTGTCTCTAGCACATGTTTTTGTGATTCCAACAAGCTTATCCTAAGATCTTTTTGATGGAAGCTCGAGCACTCTGTTGGTGCAGAGATTGTTCTTAAGTACTCGTCAAATGCATCCTTCCACATAAAATATCCGCACCCATTATCTTTTCTGGG
Organism: Chrysanthemum seticuspe; assembly: GCA_019973895.1. NCBI lineage: Eukaryota > Viridiplantae > Streptophyta > Magnoliopsida > Asterales > Asteraceae > Chrysanthemum > Chrysanthemum seticuspe. The sequence goes on along the minus strand of BPTQ01000006.1, from coordinate 289,448,493 downwards.
CTGTTACATAATAAGAAAATTATAAGAGATTACAACCCAATTATTTGTATATTTACATAAATAGGAAATGTATGATTGTTCACCTTTGACAGATGACATGAATAATATTGTCGTCCAGATGAATATTCTCTATGTGATATTCTTAATTTTGTATTTCCTGCTCCACAAGAACACATAAAAGGATTAAATGACTCCATCTCTGGTTTTGAAATTTGTGTGAATATAAGAGGTTGTGAGGTTGAGTGGTTTTGAGAATTAGATTTGGTAGTTTTTGGTGGGATAAGATCTCAAGTTTTCTTTATGTGATATATAGAGCAGATCTGGTAGCTTTTGGTGGGAAGTTTTGGCGCCATGTTTTTGGTGAGAATTCTTGGCGCCATTTTTTTGGTGGGACGTTGAGACCAGTAATAATAATAATAATAATAATAATAATAATAATAATAATAATAATAGTAATGCACTTATACTTGGTTGTTTAACATGATACGTATACCAATAGCACCTATAATCGCTCGTTTAACATGATACGTATACCAATAGCACCTATACTCGCTCGTTTAACATGATACGTATACCAATGCACCTATACTTGGTCGTTTAACATGATACGTATACCAATAGAACCTATACTCGCTCGTTTAACATGATAAGTATACCAATGCACCTATACTCGCTCGTTTAACATGATACGTATACCAATGCACCTATACTTGGTCGTTTAACATGATACGTATACCAATAGCACCTATACTCGCTCGTTTAACATGATACGTATACCAATGCACCTATACTTGGTCCTTTAACATGATACGTATACCAACGCACCTATACTTGGTCGTTTAACATGATACGTATACCAATAGCACCTATACTCGCTCGTTTAACATGATACGCATACCAATAGCACCTATACTCGCTTGTTTAACATGATACGTATACCAATGCACCTATACTTGGTCCTTTAACATGATACATATACTAATAGCACATGTTAATATAATTAATCCGTAAAAACGTTTATTTATATTTTACGATCTTCTAATGTTTTGTCGATAACAAACGTAAAATCATTTTAACGAAACTAATAAAATACGTAAATGGTTTGAACTAATAGTTTCTAACACATTCACATTTTCACATAAAACACTAAAACAAGTATAAGTGATTTTATGATTTAGTAATACATATGTACAACAACTAGTGTTTACATATTTGGGTAAAATATACACATAACTATTATGTAGTATATTGGGTAATATAAATGGGTAGAAACTTAAGTATCACAACCAATTGGGCAAATACATTGAATGTAGTTGGGTACAACCCAAAGCCCATAACCCATGGAGCTTGACCCATAACCCATTGCATGACATCATGCTTATATCATACATGGATAATATCCATAACCCATGGATCAACCCATACCCAAGTGACCAAGTGCATTGCACTCAAAAGATACATTTTATCTAGCTAAAGATCCATGGTTCAACCCATGACCCATGACCCAAAACCAAAATACCCATGGGCAAAGAGGAGCGTTCCATGGAACCCTAGCTTTGTGCTAGCTAGATCCCTTGTGGTAGGGATTCGTGGGATCCGGGGAACAATAGATTTTTTCTTCTATAAATAGTGAGCCATTTCTTCATTGTTTCTCACCCCTTTCTACCACACTTTCTCCCTGAGTTAAAAACTCACTAACCTCAGATCCAAGAGATCTATGTTTGTAGTTTTGTTTTTGTGTGATCTTTTAGGTGCCTCTTAAAGGCAAGATCACCACCTTTGAAGTCGAGCAAGCTCAAGTCCATGAGTTGCCATGCTTCCTCCTCATCAAGGCTACTGAAGTCTTCTTGTTGATGATTCCTTTCTTTCTTCAAAGAAGTGTAGTGTTGAAGACATTAATGAAAGATGTCTCAAGTGTCAAGACGAAGATATTAGTGAAGGGTATCTATCGTCCATATCATAAGCACTTGTGGTAGGTGCTTAGAAGTCAAGACTAGAAGCATTAGTGAAAGGTGCTTAGAAGTCAAGACACAAGACATTAGTGAAAGGTGTCTTGTAGATCTAGTCAAAGGCATTAGTGAAAGGTGCCTTAGATGTACATTCGATATGGTGTGTTTCGATGTACAAGATAGACTAGTATTAGATCCAAGGATATTGATATCCTTGATGATGTTGTAAAGGAGTAGATCTCCTTTGGGATTAGTCGTTGGTGTAGTGTGGTAGTAGTTCCTCCATTGCAATGGAACTAGGTGCTTAGCCTAGTACCTAATAAAGGGTAGGCGATGTTGTGAAGGTGTAGTTCACCTTGGAGTGAAAGAACTAGGTACTTAGCCTAGTACCTTATAAAGGGTAGGCGACGTTGTGTAGGTGTGGTTCACCTTGGAGTGAAAGAACCCGGTGGTTAGCCTAGCACCGGAAAAAGGGTAGGCGACGTTGTGAAGGCTTCTCCGCCATAAGGAGATTGGTGTAGTGTTTACGAACTCTCGAGTTGGTGACTCGGGAAGTGGAGTAGGGCAAGGAAGGTGTCCTTGTAGCCGAACCACTATAAATACTCGCGTTGTGGTTTTGTGCTTCTTACTCTTATCTTTTCATTACTTACCTTTATATGCTTGTTTATCAACATCCAACACACACATCCAAATAGATTGACATAAGTCGATCTAAATAGATTAAAAGGAAGTTTTAATTGGCAAAACTATTCAACCCCCCCTTCTAGTTTTCCACAATTGGCATCAGAGCTTCGTTACCAAGTTTCTTGAAGTATATTGTACTTTAAAAACTTTATACGATCCATGGTTAATTGAAAACTACAAAGAAGGTTTTTCATAAAAACAAAAACCATGTCTTTTAAAACTATATGTTTGGATGTTGATTTGATAACAACATTTTTTTTTACTTTTTCATTTAATTGCACTAATCTTCTTTGTCATGTTGATTAGTCAAAGCTCATACCCACCAAGCTTTAGGAGTCGCTTGGTAACAAGAATACCTTCCTTAAGAAAGTATCTTAAACGCAAAGGAGCGAGAATCGTCTAAGTGACATTTTCTGTGTCATTTGTAAAGACATTCCTAAGTGCGCTAGATGTATGATTTTCTTTTTATTTTGCTTGTTAATTAAGTATGCCTATTTAGGTATTTATATGATTATCTTTTGTGCATATACATGTTTTACATGAAGCTTCATTAGGAAGCCTTTTTCTCACATACGTGTTATATTTCTCGTCTAAAGTCGTGGTATATGAAACTTATGTTTTGTTTCTTTTAATCCAATAATAATACAAAACACAAATTTCAAAAGTTCCTCCTTTCCCATAAATACTCCCACCGTCAATCACTCTATCCTCACTTTTTCAAATCTTCCAATTTCAAAAATTTCTCTCATTCAAAACTTCATCTTCCTCTCCATTTTCGTCTCAACCGAAACCAAGAAGGACCATCTTCAACATGGTTTACATCGCCCTCGTGCTCATCGCCTTAACACTCATCGCACTTGTGTTCCCTATGATGAAGTTCACATACGGAGACATTTACTTTGTGTTGTTAATCTACAATGGGGTTAGATACCCAATCCTTTGTATCATTCTTAGTATTGAAATGAAATATTACTAATAATCTAGTTATCTAGACTATTATGTATTTATCATTCTCTCTTTGTTTTATGTCTTTCCTTAGTGATACATTAGAAGTCATGTATGCATGTTAAAAGAAAATGTAGGTTAAAACACATATCTTGGTATAAAACTATGAGATCTAAAAACCTATGCTTTTTATAAAATCTGTTTCTGTAACTACAGATCTACAGATCCCGGAAGTTATACTAACCGGATCCCTTTTGAAAAGGAACCGTGGGATCCGTCCTACTGGAGAACAGTTTTTCATGCAAATTAAAAAAAAAAACCACTTTTCTTCCAAAAAAAAAAATAATGCTCCACTAGAATGTCAAAACCATAAGTGAGTCAAGTGTCTTTCTTGTTAAAAACATTGTTAATAAAAATCTAATAAAAACGTTAGATAATCTTTGATTGACCACAAACATCACTTTCTATTAACTCGTCTTTTCTCTAGATTCCACTATGTCGCACGAATACGAGTTTGATTTTTCACTCACAAGCTTCTACACCCCAAACATCTCTCTTGAGCCCAACACACCGAGCAACCACGTTCGTGGGTTCAATAATCTCGAAACGCGTCATTTCCACGAAGGACGTATTGTAGACACTCCTCTACAATTCGAAGAAGATATCAATACCTCCTTCCGAACCATAGGACTAGAATGTCTTCTCGAAATCAACAAGAAAATATGTCCAAGGTTCATATTGGAATTCTTCCGCCAAGTCGAACTCGTTCGTAACGAGGATCGCTCTCTCTCTCTCTCTCTCTCTTTGGTTTTGGATCAAAAACCAAAAGTTTATCCTAACCCTTGGGCAATTTGCCAACATCCTCCGAATTCCCAATCATGGACAATGTGCCTTCACCGAAGATTGGTCTCTTGACTCTCTCTTCAACTTTCGTGAAGAAAATAGTCCGTATTGCTCTCACATTCCTTCCCCACAAGACTTGATTCGCATATTATGCAAACCGAATCACTGCAATCCAAACATCATCTACACACGGGGATATTTTAGAAGAGTACAAGGCCCTTGCACTCATCCTACGTGAAAATGTTTGGAGCCTTAGGGGAAATCGAGAAATCCTTCCCGCTTGTTGTGCTCACATAATGTATTGTTTGCTAAACAACAACCATACAATCTCGCCTACTTCTTTGCAAGGAGAATTGTAAATCTTCAAGGGTCCAAGAACAAACTTATTCCTTATGGAATGTTCTTGACGCGCCTTTATCATAACCTCATGTTTCATCATCCTCAATTTCAAAGTCCGTTGTACGTACTTGTAAACAAGATGGTGGAACCTCTAAACACATCCCTCATGAAGACGTTCTTCATTCCCGAATCGGAAAACACTCATAAACCATTTGATGATCCTTCGTACGAAAACACTCAAGCAACTTACTAGTCTTTCAAATAGGATCAATCCTTTTCTACTCGTGCTTTATCAATGTAATCCAATTTCTTTTATGAAATAAAACATCTTACATTTGATATCTTAGTATTAGAACTCCTTTTAGACTATCCTTGAGATATAATGCATTGTCAAGATCATTGCATACCTTTAGTAAAGGACCTGCTGAGCAGATGGGCGGATCCCAAAGTTTGTGCTAGACGGATCCCTACACTTAGGGAACCGTGGGATCCGGCAAACAGAAAATGCAATTGCAAGCATTGTATCTCAAACATATACATTGAACACCTCACACCAAGCTAAACATAGTGTCTTAAGGCAAATTAAGTCCTTATCAATATTGGTAGATCCTTCCTACTCACACATAACTCACCTAGATCACACTCTAAGACGCTTGTAGATCTATCGTTTCATTTTTAATCCATTACTCTTCCGCTCTTAAACTCACACTTTAATTTTCACTTGATTTCTCACATTTAGCCTTAGAAATCTTTCGATTATGGCAAAATTGATCATAAAATCATCCTTACCTAAAAATTGATCAAAGTTGATCAAACTCTAGTTTTCCCATCTCAAAGCTTCTAGGATATTTTCCAAAACACTATCCTAAGTCACAAACTGATCTCTAGGATCATTTAGTTTCAATTAACACTCTCATTTTTAGTGTCATCCTTGCTCATCCATTGGTACTTTTGAAAGTTCCAAATCCTTCCATAAAAGACAATCATTAGCTACATCACTCATTACCTTCAAGTACTTAAGCACCCCTTCATTCAAGACACTTAGGAGGACTGAAACACTCAAGATGATATAGATCTTAGATCTTAGAAACATCATTTCCACTCTTTCATAACTGCTGAGAGCCGGATCCCTAGGATTAGCCTAGACGGATCCCTCTGAGGAGGGAACCGTGGGATCCGGATGACAGTTTATGTCAAACATTGCTAAAACAATCATTTCAACTCATCTTCCAAACTCAAACACTCCATCTCATCTTAAATGAGTTCCTAGATCAGTGCAAACTCTGAAGTTGACTCTTGTGCATGTTAATCATCACATTCCAATGAATCCTCGTGGCTTAAGGCTTAAATGCACTTGCCAAATCTCTTGGTTTATAAACCACTTTGTTAGGACCTCCATAGTCATCACTCTCATCCTAACTTTCAGCACTTTACAAACCCTTGCAAACCTCTTGAAATCATCTCATTATGAGGAAAACCCCAAGTAGTAACTTATCCACCAAAGAACCACCCATGAAAAGGGCTCGTGTCATACACGAAATCTCTTCAACCGAATCATCTCCGGTCAAGCCAACAAATGATAGGATCTATACTCAACTAATCAAACCAATTCTTAAAAGGATACTACCCACAAAACTACCTATGCCAAACACTACCATACCTCCTCGGCCAAACAATATCATCTCCACTAAACCATCACCATTGGTTCCTAGAGCTATTTCTTTTACATCCCCACTATCATCACCACACCTCTACAATTTAGAGGACTTGTCTCCTAGGCCGTCTCATCCGCTTCCGCCGACAACATTTTCCTTATTAGGAGGAATAATGTTACAAAATCAAGGTGTTGAGTCAACACTTGCTCCGGCTTCCTTTTTGCCGTTTCCATCATATAATCCCATTTGGATTATGAGAAATCATCAAAGTCAACCACCCGACCATATGGAAGTTGACACTTCTCTACCACCATCATCATTCTTGGTGGAGACATTCTCAAATGCGCCTCCACCAATCCCTCCATCGTTTGAAGCTCCACAAGCCGCTCCACTTGATCCTTCGCATCAAGCCATTTCATTTCTTCCACCACCACTACCTAGCCATGACAAAGATTGCTATCATTGTCAACATGTTGAAAGTTTGATACATGAAGTACGAGAAGAACAACGTTTCATGTTCTATCATCTCCTCGAACGTTTTGACGAGATTAAACCTAAACAAAACTTGAGCTAGAAGATTTTAGCGGTGTCCTAGCATCAAGCGATAGTTGGTTTAGAAATTCCTAGTCATGTATTTTCTTATTTTCTTAGTTTTTAGAGTCATGTATATCATAACTCTAGTTTTATTAAATGGAATTACATGCTACTTGTTATTTTCCTGAGCATATGATTACTTTGTATTCATATCTCATTTTTGTGATAACATTACTTGTTATATCACCTTTGCTGAAATTAATCAGCTAATACGGATCCCTCAGAATTGCCTAGACGGATCCCTATTAGGAGGGAAACGTGGGATCCGTGAGACAGAAAGATATTTTCTACTAACTTGGACAACATTTGCAGGAAATTGTGAATTATACTTGCTTTCTAACCTTTGTTTTGTAGTTATTCAATTTACACATGAAGACTTTGACATCCTAAAGCTAGGGGGAGCTTTATGTCAAAGCAATACATTGCAAATTACTTGCAATACTAGGTTTACATTTCGTGACATCCCCTTGCAAAATTGCAATCATCAAGGGGGAGCACATTCGTCACTTAGACGAAATTTTTTGCAAACTTACTTGCAAACAAACTAGATTAGTATCACTTTCTTGACTCCTTTACATAGGGATGGACTCGTCAAGGGGGAGTAAAGACGAGATCCTTTCCCGTTACTTGCTCTCTACTTCTTTTTTTTTCTTTCACATGTTTTTCTTAAAAATAATGTGTTGCTTTCTTTCAAGGATCCTTTTTGTTTCGACAAAAAGGGGGAGAAGAAAGTAAAAACTACAAATTCAAACTTTTACGAATTTTAGCTTTTCCTTAAAATAATTTTATATTTTGTCATCAATAAAAAGGGGGAGATTGTTAATACAAATAAGCTGTAAAAACGTTTATTTATATTTTACGATCTTCTAATGTTTTGTCGATAACAAACGTAAAATCATTTTAACGAAACAAATAAAATACGTAAATGGTTTGAACTAATAGTTTCTAACACATTCACATTTTCACATAAAACACTAAAACAAGTATAAGTGATTTTATGATTTAGTAATACATATGTACAACAACTAGTTTTTACATATTTGGGTAAAATATACACATAACTATTATGTAGTATATTGGGTAATATAAATGGGTAGAAACTTAAGTATCACAACCCATTGGGCAAATACATTGAATGTAGTTGGGTACAACCCAAAGCCCATAACCCATGGAGCTTGACCTATAACCCATTGCATGACATCATGCTTATATCATACATGGATAATGTCCATTGCCCATGGATCAACCCATACCCTAGTGACCAAGTGCATTGCACTCAAAAGATACATTGTATCTAGCTAAAGATCCATGGTTCAACCCATGACCCATGACCCATGACCCATAACCAAAATACCCATGGGCAAAGAGGAGCGTTCCACGGATCCCTAGCTTTGTGCTAGCCGGATCGCTTGTGGTAGGGATCCGTGGGATCCGGGGAACAGTAGATTTTTTCTTCTATAAATAGTGAGCCATTTCTTCATTGTTTCTCACCCCTTTCTAACATACTTTCTCCCTGAGTTAAAAACTCACTAACCTCAGATCCTAGAGATCTATGTTTTTAGTTTTGTTTTTGTGTGATCTTTTAGGTTCCTCTTAAAGGCAAGATCACCACCTTTGAAGTCGAGCAAGCTCAAGTCCATGAGTTGCCATGCTTCCTCATCATCAAGGCTTCTGAAGTCTTCTTGTTAATGATTCCTTTCTTTCTTCAAAGAAGTGTAGTGTTGAAGCCATTAGTGAAAGATTCTCAAGTGTCAAGACGAAGATATTAGTGAAGGGTATCTATCGTCCATATCATAAGCATTTGTGGTAGGTGCTTAGAAGTCAAGACTAGAAGCATTAGTGAAAGGTGCTTAGAAGTCAAGACACAAGACATTAGTGAAAGGTGTCTTGTAGATCTAGTCAAAGGCATTAGTGAAAGGTGTCTTAGATGTACATTCGATATGATGTGTTTCGATGTACAAAATAGACTAGTATTAGATCCAAGGATATTGATATCCTTGATGATGTTGTAAAGGAGTAGATCTCCTTTGGGATTAGACGTTGGTGTAGTGTGGTAGTAGTTCCTCCATTGCAATGGAACTAGGTGCTTAGCCTAGTACCTAATAAAGGGTAGGCGACATTGTGAAGGTGTAGTTCACCTTGGAGTGAAAGAACTAGGTACTTAGCCTAGTACCTTATAAAGGGTAGGCGACGTTATGTAGGTGTGGTTCACCTTGGAGTGAAAGAACCCGGTGGTTAGCCTAGCACCGGAAAAAGGGTAGGCGACGTTGTGAAGGCTTCTCCGCCATAAGGAGATTGGTGTAGTGTTTACGAACTCTCGAGTTGGTGACTCGGGAAGTGGAGTAGGGCAAGGAAGGTGTCCTTGTAGCCGAACCACTATAAATACTCGCGTTGTGGTTTTGTGCTTCTTACTCTTATCTTTTCATTACTTACCATTATATGCTTGTTTATCAACATCCAACACACACATCCAAATAGATTGACATAAGTCGATCTAAATAGATTAAAATGAAGTTTTAATTGGCAAAACTATTCAACCCCCCCTTCTAGTTTTCCACAATTGGCATTAGAGCTTCGTTACCAAGTTTCTTGAAGTATATTGTACTTTAAAAACTTTATACGATCCATGGTTAATTGAAAACTACAAAGAAGGTTTTTCATAAAAACAAAAACCATGTCTTTTAAAACTATATGTTTGGATGTTGATTTGATAACAACATTTTTTTTTACTTTTTCATTTAATTGCACTAATCTTCTTTGTCATGTTGATTAGTCAAAGCTCATACCCACCAAGCTTTAGGAGTTTCTTGGTAACAAGAATACCTTCCTTAAGAAGGTGTCTTAAGCGGAAAGGAGCGGGAATCGTCTAAGTGACATTTGCTGTGTCATTTGTAAAGACATTCCTAAGTGCGCTAGAGGTATGATTTTCTTTTTATTTTGCTTGATAATTAAGTATGCCTATTTAGGTATTTATATGATTATCTTTTGTGCATATACATGTTTTACATGAAGCTTCATTAGGAAGCCTTTTTCTCACATACGTGTTATATTTCTCGTCTAAAGTTGTGGTATATGAAACTTATGTTTTGTTTCTTTTAATCCAATAATAAAACAAAACACAAATTTCAAAAATTCCTCCTTTCCCATAAATACTCCCACCGTCAATCACTCTATCCTCACTTTTTCAAATCTTCCAATTTAAAAAATTTCTCTCATTCAAAACTTCATCTTCCTCTCCATTTTCATCTCAACTGAAACCAAGAAGGACCATCTTCAACATGGTTTACATCGCCCTCGTGCTCATCGCCTTAACACTTATCGCACTTGTGTTCCCTATGATGAAGTTCACATACGGAGACATTTACTTTGTGTTGTTAATCTACATTGGGGTTATATACCCAATCCTTTGTATCATTCTGATGAGTCTCTAAATACTCATCATTTTTGTACAATATAAACTGCAAAATCATCTGAAAACACTCAGAAACACATCAAAATGATCAAAATATCACAAATCAGTGTTTTATGTGTTTTAAATGCAAAAATATCAAAATCAGATGAAAAACATATCAAATTTGCAAAAATTGCAGTTTTAGTCCCCCAAGTTTCAAAAATTGTCAAAAATAGTCCCTGAGCCAAAATTTCAAAAGAAAAGTCACCAAAGGTCTTTTTAAAATCATAAATTGTCATATTTAGTCCTTTGGTGGAAAATCTAAAAGTTTTGAGAAAATTACAATTTAGTCCCTGAAAATCCAAAATGGTCAAATTTAGTCCTTGGAAATTTTCAAAAGTGTCAAACTAAACCTTGGTCTATTTAAGGTTGGCAACATTAGTCCTTGGATTACATCTTCATAATTTTCAGGTTTGGTCCCTTGAGTTTCAAATATTACACAAGTGGTCCTTGTGTTTATCAAACAAACCAAACGGATCCTATTACTAACCCAAGCCCATCATAATTCCCTTTGGCCCAAATCCTTTACCCAATCCAGTTACCCATTACCCTTGACCCGACCAAACCCACGTTTGAAATAAAACATACCCACCCCCTTTTCCCTACTCCATGTCTGTCCTTCCAGACATCTTTGTCTCCCCCCTCCTCTTCCCAACACCTTCACCGCCACCCTACCCATCACAAGTGACCAGGCCCTGTTGCAACATTGGGCGCCAAAACGTGAATCAACGGCTGTGATAAAGTGGACCAATCCAATGGCCAAGATGGATGAGTGAAGTAGCACAAGCTAAAGCTCAAAGAAAAAGACCTTAGAAGAGTAGTATAAATAGGATTGTAAGCCAATGTATAATGGCACCCCTAGTTTTTAGAAAGAATTTAGCTTCAATGTTTTTTTTTATTCCTGTTGTAATGTTTATTTCTAGTTAATGAAAAGTTACTTTTTCTAAATGTTATGTTAATCTCATTTAAAAGTGGTTTTGAGTTCATGGATCAAGGAAAAAGGGGTCAAAATGTTTGCTAAAATCAGTTAGGAGTGTTTGGTTTAAAGCAGGTTTTGGTCTAAAAAAAAAACTCTTTTTAACCCGTTTGACTTGTCAAAGTCAAAGCCTTTTTCATGTTCTAAGTAAATTAGGTGATTTAGAAATTGGTTTCCCAAGTTGTGTGCAAGTTCAGTAAAAACAAGTATTGTTACTGTCTAAATTAGTTCAGCAGTGGGGGTGCTAACTCAGGCCCCACTCAAGTGCTTATTTGGTTTCTAAATTAAGCAAAACTTGTTCTTTTTACTAGGTCATTAAGTCTCAAACTCAGTTGTGACCACTGCAGTACATCAAATAAGCATTTACTTGTTTAAAATTGAAGTTCAAAATTGCTCTTTACACCACATGGTTTTTCTGCATCAGTTGTATCAATCAAAAAGCCAAGCTGATCTCAGCTTATTTTCTAGCTTTTAATAGCTTATTTTTGTACCTAACTTGGTTTGTACTTCATCTCTACCACCTTAACTGTGTGTGTGCAGCTTTTCAAGGTCTGGGAAAGCTCTTTGGTGGCTCAAAATAAGCTCAAACAGGTCCTCTGAACCTGTTTTGCAGCCTGCAGCCACAGCAAGCAACAGGTCATGCCTTTTCTTTGTGATCTTCTACTTAGCTTATTGGTAGTCAGAGTGGTAATTTCAGTTGTAACATACTTAATTATTGGATTTAGATTAGTGTAGTTAAGCTGGAAGCTTATTGGTGCTTATTGAGCCCTTTTCGATTAGTTATTTCTCACTATAGCTTTAAGACTCATCTTTAGCCTAGCTTATACTCTCTTCAGTTTAGGATCCTTAGTTAGCTTATGCCATTAGCCTATTTCCAGTATTGTAGCTTATTAGGTGCCTCTGCTTAGCTTATTGCCTCATCCTTGTTGCTTATTTAATAGCCTTCTTGCTTGTTTGTGTTTAAACAGTGGCTAAAGGGGTGTTTGTTTGTACACTTAAATAGGTGTTTTGTTTGAGTTCTGTCCAAACAGTGAGCAAAAAAGCAGTTTAAACTGCTTATTGACCAAGTTTCATAAAAATGGTTTTTACAAAAAAGTTTAGTTTGGTCTTATAAACAAGTTTCAAAAAGTAAAACAACAAAAAAAAGGGTGTGTTTGGTTCTAAATCTGTCATAGAAGCTAAGTTGTTTTGTTTATCTTAGTTACTGTTGGAATAAGCAGTTTCTAACTGCTTATTTCAAACCTTTCAGAGAAGTTGTTTTCACAAAAATCCTTCATTTCAATAAGCTTTTCAAAGTGCAAAAAGAAAAAGTTGAAAAAAATATGTTTTGCAAAAAGGGTAGAGGCCAGGATTCGAACCTGTGACCTCTAGCCTTCCAAAGCCTCACACACAACACCACTCAACCATCTGCCCTTGGGACTTTTCTCAGTCACATGTTGCATCATTAAATACATAAGGGTACCTTGGCAGTTTAGCTTATCAGCCATATTAGCTTAATTGGCAGCTTATTTCCAAAGCAACCACCACTTTTTTCATTTTTTATAGAATCAGTTAGACTTTAAGTAGTTTTCTGTAAATTTTCAGATTTTTCTTGATTAGTTTAGTATTTTTAATAATTTAATTAGTGTTTAATGGTTTTTAATTCATAGAAATTAATTTAAAAGTCGAAAAAATATTCCGCTTTTTCCTAAAATTTTCTTTTGTCATTTAGTACGTAAGAAAATTGTTTTTACATTCGTAGGACTTTTATTTCACAAATTTTACGTTTTATCTTGCGCTCCAGCGTAATTTTCGTACATAACGTACGTTTTCATTTTAGGCCACGTTTTTAGATATTCTAAGTTTACGTTTTAATTAAAATAGTTTATTTAAGTCATTTTGTTTTATAAAATCACAAAAACATCATTTTAAAAATAGTGATAGCGTTTATTTAATATTTTTAATCTTTTTAATTTCCTTTAATTTTCATTTTAGCCCTTGTAGTTTATGTCCTTTTTCCATAGTTATAATAATTCCAAATTCTCTTTTCCGTCCAAATCTCCCGATCACTATACGTGAGGTAATCCATTGCACAGCTCGCTGGGACATAACGACCCGGGGAGACCCTATACTCCTCAGATCCTCATTGATTTCGTGCTGAAGCTGCTTTAGGTTTTCTTACGCTTGCGTGAGAGAACTTGACGGTTTTGCGCGCATCAAAATTTTGGCGCCGCTGCCGGGGAGCTGTGCGGCTTATCTTCCGTCTAGCAGATTAGTGATTTGGACATTCACTCTTTGTTCATACCATCCATCTGTATGTGTTTATATTTTCTTTTAAAAACCAAAAATTCAAAAAGATTTTCATTCTTTGTTTTTACACAATGTTTATCCAAAAATCCAAAAATATCCATCTTTACCCTCTCACATATTTGATTCTTCATTTCTTACCCTCTAAAAACATTTGATTCTTTCTATGTCTTATCCTCACCCTCTTGATTGTCAATGGTGTGGTGGTCCTCATAATGGTGGCAATTGCCCCAGTTGTAGCATGGTGGAGTCAGGAAACGGGTCTGTCTATAACCAGGATCCCTATTCCTACCATAATACGACTGATTTATTCCATCAGCTACCACACTGTGAGACTCAGCAGTTTTTCTGTTGTGAGTACTGTGGTGGTTCACATTCCAGTTCTGATTGTCAATCGGGAAACACGCTTGTCTATGAGCAGGTTCCTGATAACAATTATGACTACAACACATACCACTCACAGCCACATCAGTTTTACTGTTGTGAGTATTGTGGAGGTCCTCACTCTAGCTCGGATTGTCAAACAGGGAACCCATTTCCTTGTAACAATTACGACTCTTCGTATCATGACCAACCTCTTCAGTACCAGCCTGACCCACTTCCTCAAAATCTTCTCCTTAATCTTTTGGATTTAGTGAAAGATTTGAAGGAATCTAAACACTCCCAAGATAATCCAAATGAGAAATCCATGGAAATGTTGTTAGCCGAAGAGCGGGCTGCTAAATTAGATTCCCAAATCGCCTTTGAACAATCTATTAGGGAATCAATTGCAATAGCAAAAGCGGCCAAATCTAGCTCTCGATTCCGTTTCATTCCTGATGACGATGATGATGAAGATATCCTTGATATCCTACAATTTTATAACGGTTCATCAAGTTCATCAGTTGAAACTCCTTCCATGAAAAATCAGGGAGAAAAGACTATGATGGAATTACTAGCAGAAGAACAAATGTTAAGCATTAAACATATGTATGCTAGTCCTTCTAACCTCCCTCAGTCTGTTGCTATCACACCTGATATTCCCACTCACTCTCTAAACATGGGGGATGAGCTTCTTAGCACTATTCCAGAAATGGAATCATCTAGTGTTGAGGACCTTATTCCAATCCCGAGAGAGTCACAGGGAATTTCTGATCATCTGTGTGATATCCCTTTCCCTCTTGAGTGTTCTCAAGATCATTTTGAAACTTTCTCTGATCTTAGCGACGATTGTGCTTCCTATGGAGACATCGAGTACGTTGAGGCATCACTTCCTCAATCTGATGCTGATCCCCTTTTTGAGGAGTTCTCCGGTGAACTCACTCACATCAATCCACTCTTTGATCTCGAAGCCGATCTGGGAGAGACTAAAAGTCTCATTGATAATGATCGTTCACTCACTTCTTACCCTAACAGTCCAAATGAGAATGTTAATCACTTTGTTCCTGAAGCATTCAAAACAACTCTCACTAATCCTCTATTTGAATTCAACTCTGAATTCACTTCAATTTCTGAGAATCCACTCTTTGATACTCAGACTGAGGATAGTGATGAGCCCACAATGGAACAAGAGTTCACAAATTCACATCATGTGAATGATTCTCTTCATGAGGAGTTCTCCGGTGAACTCACTCATATCATATCTCCTCTGGAGTATGATTGCGTGGATGGCAAAAATCATGATCGGGGGGAGAGAATCTCAATTTGCATAGTTATGACAAATCTTCCTACCCTCCCCACCGAGATGCCTTCCAACCCAAAGAGCTCTACCAATAAAATCCAAATAAGTGCAACTGCACTTAATCCCGAGGAAGAAGATCTATTCATGATTGTTATCATGATTCTCCTTCTTTTCTTCACCTACTTGGTGACTTCCTCTCTTCTTCACTCCTTCGGGAGTGAGGACACTATCTTTGACCCCGGCATTTTCATTTACCATCTGTGAGCCGGGTCTGTGTCTTTCTATGTATATCTCATCGGTGTGGAACTTTCACGTGCTTCAAATGTTTGTCCAAACATCTTGAATGAAAGTCCGATGGAGATTGTTTCTTCCACTTTGCTTCCCCATGAACAAATTAATTCGGGGTCGAGTCAAGCTAGCGACTCGGGAATCAAAAACAGTAGCATGCCATATGGGTTTTCACCCATATTTCTGTCTTCTCACCTCTTTCTACCACCCTAGTGTGGGGGGGTTACCCACATGTTATATAAAAAAAAAAAAAAAAAAAAAAAAAAAAAAAAAAAAAACCTTTTCTAAATAATGGCCGTAGTATTTCCCTTTCACGTTCTTTGTTTCGGCATAACCGCCGGTACTTTGAATATTGAGGGCAATATTCATTTCTAAGTGTGGGGGGGAATTCTCACGAATTTCATATATTATCTACCCAATTCCCCCGTTTTTGGCCAAAATTTTTTTTTTGAGTAAGTGTTTTACACTTTCTCATTTGGTTATCAGTCCGCCATGTCTGTAAGACTAAAGGATTGGCTAATCCAGGAGCAAACGGCTCTTGGTAAAGATTTCTCAAATCCGTTTATATGGCTTGCAATTTGCCCAAAATTGTATGGTATTCAACTCACCATATCCTAAAAAGTGAAGAGTTGGCTAGCCCGCAAGTTTATGGCTTGTGGTAAAGGCAGTGGAAAATCCATAATTGGTAATCAGCTCACCAAAGATAATATTGATAATTTATCTAAGAGTTGGCTAGTCCAGAAGGGTACGGCTTCTGGTAAAGACAAATCAAATCCGTTGAAAGCTGGTGGTTTGCTCAAAATCACATGGTTATCGGTGTACCATGGTTCTTACTTGAACTGAAACATTTGGCTACTCCAGAAGTAATGGCTTTTGGTAAAGAGATTAAAATCCATTATGTTTTCTCAAATCATTGCTAGGGACTAGCAATATCTCAGTGTGGGGGATTGATGAGTCTCTAAATACTCATCACATTCTTAGTATTGAAATGAAATATTACTAATAATCTAGTTATCTAAACTATTATGTATTTATCATTCTCTCTTTGTTTTATGTCTTTCCTTAGTGATACATTAGAAGTCATGTATGCTTGTTAAAAGAAAATGTAGGTTAAAACACATATCTTGGTATAAAACTATGAGATCTAAAAACCTATGCTTTTCATAAAATCTGTTTCTGTAACTACAGATCTACAGATCCCGGAAGTTATACTAACCGGATCCCTTTTGAAAAAGAACCGTGGGATCCGTCCTACTGGAGAACAGTTTTTCATGCAAATTAAAAAAAAACCACTTTTCTTCCAAAAAAAAATAATGCTCCACTAGAATGTCAAAACCATAAGTGAGTCAAGTGTCTTTCTTGTTAAAAACATTGTTAATAAAAATCTAATAAAAACGTTAGATAATCTTTGATTGGCCACAAACATCACTTTCTATTAACTCGTCTTTTCTCTAGATTCCACTATGTCGCACGAATACGAGTTTGATTTTTCACTCACAAGCTTCTACACCCCAAACATCTCTCTTGAGACCAACACACCGAGCAACCACGTTCGTGGGTTCAATAATCTCGAAACGCGTCATTTCCACGAATGACGTATTGTAGACACTCCTCTACAATTCGAAGAAGATATCAATACCTCCTTCCGAACCATAGGACTAGAATGTCTTCTCGAAATCAACAAGAAAATATGTCCAAGGTTCATATTGGAATACTTCCGCCAAGTCGAACTCGTTCGTAACGAGGATCGCTCTCTCTCTCTCTTTGGTTTTGGATCAAAAACCAAAAGTTTATCCTAACCCTTGGGCAATTCGCCAACATCCTCCGAATTCCCAATCATGGACAATGTGCCTTCACCGAAGATTGGTCTCTTGACTCTCTCTTCAACTTTCGTGAAGAAAATAGTCCGTATTGCTCTCACATTCCTTCCCCGCAAGACTTGATTTGCATATTATGCAAACCCAATCACTACAATCCAAACATCATCTACACACGGGATATTTTAGAAGAGTACAAGCCCCTTGCACTCATCCTACGTGAAAATGTTTGGAGCCTTAGGGGAAATCAAGAAATCCTTCCCGCTTGTTGTGCTCACATAATGTATTGTTTGCTAACACAACAACCATACAATCTCGCCTACTTCTTTGCAAGGCGAATTGTAAATCTTCATGGGTCCAAGAACAAACATATTCCTTATGGAATATTCTTGACGCGCCTTTATCATAACCTCATGTTTCATCATCCTCAATTTCAAAGTCCGTTGTACGTACTTGTAAACAAGATGATGGAACCTCTAAACACATCCCTCATGAAGACGTTCTTCATTCCCGAATCGGAAAATACTCATCAACCATTTGATGATCCTTCGAACGAAAACACTCAAGCAACTTAGTAGTCTTTCAAATAGGATCAATCCTTTTCTACTCGTGCTTTATCAATGTAATCCAATTTCTTTCATGAAATAAAACATCTTACGTTTGATATCTTAGTATTAGAACTCCTGTTAGACTATCCTTGAGATATAATGCATTGTCAGGATCATTGCATACCTTTAGTAAAGGACATGCTGAGCAGATGGTCGGATCCCAAAGTTTGTGCTAGACGGATCCCTACACTTAGGGAACCGTGGGATACGGCAAACAGAAAATGCAATTGCAAGCATTGTATCTCAAACATATCCATTGAACACCTCACACCAAGCTAAACATAGTGTCTTAAGGCAATTTAAGTCCTTATCAAGATAGGTAGATCCTTCCTACTCACACATAACTCACCTAGATCACACTCTAAGACGCTTGTAGATCTATCGTTTCATTTTTAATCCATTACTCTTCCGCTCTTAAACTCACACTTTAATTTTCACTTGATTTCTCACATTTAGCCTTAGAAATCTTTCGATTATGGCAAAATTGATCATAAAATCATCCTTACCTCAAAATTGATCAAAGTTGATCAAACTCTAGTTTTCCCATCTCAAAGCTTCTAGGATATTTTCCAAAACACTATCCTAAGTCACAAACTGATCTCTAGGATCATTTAGTTTCAATTGACACTCTCATCTTTAGTGTCATCCTTGCTCATCCAATGGTACTCTTGAAAGTTCCAAATCCTTCCATAAAAGACAATCATTAGCTACATCACTCATTACCTTCAAGTACTTAAGCACCCCTTCATTTAAGACACTTAGGAGGACTGAAACACTCAAGATGATATAGATCTTAGATCTTAGAAACATCATTTCCACTCTTTCATAACTGCTGAGAGACGGATCCCTAGGATTAGCCTAGACGGATCCCTCTGAGGAGGGAACCGTGGGATCCGGATGACAGTTTATGTCAAACATTGCTAAAACAATCATTTCAACTCATCTTCCTAACTCAAACACTCCATCTCCTCTTAAATGAGTTCCTAGATCAGTGCAAACTCTGAAGTTGACTCTTGTGCATGTTAATCATCACATTCCAATGAATCCTAGTGGCTTAAGGCTTAAATGCACTTTCCAAATCTCTTGGTTTATAAACCACTTTGTTAGGACCTCCATAGTCATCACTCTCATCCTAACTTTCAGCACTTTAGAAACCCTTGCAAACCTCTTGAATTCATCTCATTATGAGGAAAACCCCAAGTAGTAACTTATCCACCAAAGAACCACCCATGAAAAGGGCTCGTGTCATACACGAAATCTCTTCAACCGAATCATCTCTGGTCAAGCCAACAAATGATAGGATCTTTACTCAACCAATCAAACCAATTCCTAAAAGGATTATACCCACAAAACTACCTATGCCAAACACTACCATACCTCCTAGGCCAAACAATATCATCTCCACTAAACCATCACCATTGGTTCCTAGAGCTATCTCTTTTACATCCCCACTATCATCACCACACCTCTACAATTTAGAGGACTTGTCTCCTAGGCCGTCTCATCCGCTTCCGCCGACAACATTTTCCTCATTAGGAGGAATAATGTTACAAAATCAAGGTGTTGAGTCAACACTTGCTCCGGCTTCCTTTTCGCCGTTTCCATCATATAATCCCATTTGGATTATGAGAAATCATCAAAGTCAACCACCCGACCATATGGAAGTTGACACTTCTCTACCACCACCATCATTCTTGGTCGAGACATTCTCAAATGCGCCTCCACCAATCCCTCCATCGTTTGAAGCTCCACAAGCCGCTCCATTTGATCCTTCCACCACCACTACCTAGCCATGACAAAGATTGCTATCATTGTCAACATATTGAAAGTTTGATACATAAAGTACGAGAAGACCAACGTTTCATGTTCTATCATCTCCTCGAACGTTTCGACCAGATTAAACCTAAACAAAACTTGAGCTAGAAGAGTTTAGTGGTGTCCTAGCATCAAGCGATAGTTGGTTTAGAAATTCCTAGTCATGTATTTTCTTATTTTCTTAGTTTTTAGAGTCATGTATATCATAACTCTAGTTTTATTAAATGGAATTACATGCTACTTGTTATTTTCCTGAGCATATGATTACTTTGTATTCATATCTCATTTTTGTGATAACATTACTTGTTATATCACCTTTGCTGAAATTAATCAGCTAATACGGATCCCTCAGAATTGCCTAGACGGATCCCTATTAGGAGGGAACCGTGGGATCCGTGAGACAGAAAGATATTTTCTACTAACTTGGACCACATTTGCAGGAAATTGTGAATTATACTTGCTTTCTAACCTTTGTTTTGTAGTTATTCAATTTACACATGAAGACTTTGACATCCTAAAGCTAGGGGGAGCTTTATGTCAAAGCAATAAATTGAAAATTACTTGCAATACTAGGTTAACATTTTGTGACATCCCCTTGCAAAATTGCAATCATCAAGGGGGAGCACATTCGTCACTTAGATGAAATCTTTTGCAAACTTACATGCAAACAAACTAGATTAGTATCACTTTCTTGACTCCCTTACATAGGGATGGACTCGTCAAGGGGGAGTAAAGACGAGATCCTTTCCCGTTACTTGCTCTCTACCTCTTTTTTTCTTTCACATGTTATTTTTAAAAACAATGTGTTGCTTTCTTTCAAGGCTCCTTTTTGTTTCGACAAAAAGGGGGAGAAGAAAGTAAAAACTACAAATTCAAACTTTTACGAATTTTTGCTTTTCCTTAAAATAATTTTATATTTTGTCATCAACAAAAAGGGAGAGATTGTTAATACAAATAAGCCGTAAAAACGTTTATTTATATTTTAGGATCTTCTAATGTTTTGTCGATAACAAACGTAAAATCATTTTAACAAAACAAATAAAATACGTTAATGGTTTGAACTAATAGTTTCTAACACATTCACATTTTCACATAAAACACTAAAACAAGTATAAGTGATTTTATGATTTAGTAATACATATGTACAACAACTAGTGTTTACATATTTGGGTAAAATATACACATAACAAGTATGTAGTATATTGGGTAATATAAATGGGTAGAAACTTAAGTATCATAACCCATTGGGCAAATACATTGAATGTAGTTGCGTACAACCCAAAGCCTATAACCCATGGAGCTTGACCCATAACCCATTGCATGACATCATGCTTATATCATACATGGATAATATCCATAACCCATGGATCAACCCATACCCAAGTGACCAAGTGCATTGCACTCAAAAGATACATTGTATCTAGCTAAAGATCCATGGTTCAACCCATGACCCATGACCCATAACCAAAATACCCATGGGCAAAGAGGAGCGTTCCACGGATCCCTAACTTTGTGCTAGCCGGATCCCTTGTGGTAGGGATCCGTGGGATCCGGGGAACAGTAGATTTTTCTTCTATAAATAGTGAGCCATTTCTTCATTGTTTCTCACCCCTTTCTAACACACTTTCTCCCTGAGTTAAAAACTCACTAACCTCAGATCCAAGAGATCTATGTTTGTAGTTTTGTTTTTGTGTGATCTTTTAGGTTCCTCTTAAAGGCAAGATCACCAACTTTGAAATCGAGCAAGCTCAAGTCCATGAGTTGCCATGCTTCCTCATCATCAAGGCTACTGAAGTCTTCTTGTTGATGATTCCTTTCTTTCTTCAAAGAAGTGTAGTGTTGAAGACATTAGTGAAAGTTGTCTCAAGTGTCAAGACGAAGATATTAGTGAAGGGTATCTATCGTCCATATCATAAGCACTTGTGGTAGGTGCTTAGAAGTCAAGAATAGAAGCATTAGTGAAAGGTGCTTAGAAGTCAAGACACAAGACATTAGTGAAAGGTGTCTTGTAGATCTAGTCAAAGGCATTAGTGAAAGGTGGCTTAGATGTACATTCGATATGGTGTGTTTTGTTGTACAAGATAGACTAGTATTAGATCCAAGGATATTGATATCCTTGATGATGTTGTAAAGGAGTAGATCTCCTTTGGGATTAGTCGTTGGTGTAGTGTGGTAGTAGTTCCTCAATTGCAATGGAACTAGGTACTTAGCCTAGTACCTAATAAAGGGTAGGCGACGTTGTGAAGGTGTGGTTCACCTTGGAGTGAAAGAACTAGGTACTTAGCCTAGTACCTTATAAAGGGTAGGCGACGTTGTGTAGGTGTGGTTCACCTTGGAGTGAAAGAACCCGGTGGTTAACCTAGCACCGGAAAAAGGGTAGGCGACGTTGTGAAGGCTTCTCCGCCATAAGGAGATTGGTGTAGTGTTTACGAACTCTCGAGTAGGTGACTCGGGGAGTGGAGTAGGGCAAGGAAGGTGTCCTTGTAGCCGAACCACTATAAATACTCGCGTTGTGGTTTTGTGCTTCTTACTCTTATCTTTTCATTACTTACCTTTATAAGCTTGTTTATCAACATCCAACACACACATCCAAATAGATTGACATAAGTCGATCCAAATAGATTAAAAGGAAGTTTTAATTGGCAAAACTATTCAACCCCCCCTTCTAGTTTTCCACAGCACCTATACTCGCTCGTTTAACATGATACGTATACCAATGCACCTATACTTGGTCCTTTAACATGATACGTATACCAATGCACCTATACTTGGTCGTTTAACATGATACGTATACCAATAGCACCTATACTCGCTCGTTTAACATGATACGTATACCAATGCACCTATACTTGGTCCTTTAACATGATACGTATACCAATGCACCTATATTTGGTCGTTTAACATGATACGTATACCAATAGCACCTATACTCGCTCGTTTAACATGATACGTATACCAATGCACCTATACCCGGTCCTTTAACATGATACGTATACCAATAGCACCTATACTTGGTCGTTTAACATAATACGTATACCAATGCACCTATACTTGGTTGTTTAACATGATACGTCATATATTTTTAGACTTTGCCGTATCGCCGTGTCCGTGCAACCTAAGTTAAAAGTAATTAGATTAGTTTTATAATTTTTAGGTTAAATTTAATTATATAATTTTATAATTTATTATTAATTCTAATTATTTAAAATAATAATTTTAATTTTATAATTAAACCTTTTCCCAGGGACATGTTCCCTGGGAAAGTTTTGGCGTAAATTTTCATTTTCCCTCCTCACTTTTACTTTATTCCGCCATCATTTTCCCCGGGGACTTGTCCCCGGCAAAAGTGTCGCTAGAAGACAAAGAAATCTTTCACCGGGGACTTGTCCTCGGCAAAAGTGGAAAGGAAATATTAACCTCAATTATTGACAGATCTGGTCTCACTCGGAAAAAAAAAACGAAAAGCTAACTCGTCTTCCTCCCTGTCACCACCACTCCCTCACCACCGGCAACACCACATCACCACCACTCCCTCACCACTAATACTTCACCACCACCTCCATTGCTACTCTCAGCACTAATACTTCACCACCACTCCGTTGTCTTCCCCTCACTCGCACCACTATGCACGATGCATCTCAACCCCTCTCATTGTTTAATTCTTTCCTCAAACCCTCTCATTGTTTGATTCTTTTTCTTCTCTTCTCATTTCTTACTCTCGACAGTGGTACCACATTACAACCGAAGTTAATTTTTAATATTTTCAACTGTTTTTAATTTTTGTTAATTTGTTTTAATTTGTTAATTTGTGTTAATTTTTGTTAATTTGTGTTAACTGTTTTTAGTTTTTGATTTTTTATTAATTTTTTTGTTAATTTTGTTTTTTGGTATAGTTACTACTGAGACCTGAAGCCGATACCCTAAGACGAGAACTGAAGCCGAGACCACAACGCACCTGCTCTCCAGACCCCACAACCGAGGTATTTTTTTGTGTTTATGTTTGTAGCGGGGACATGTCCCCGGCGAAAGTTTATAGTCATTAATTTGTGTTTATGTTTTTTTAGAAATAGCCTAATAACAAAAATATAGTAGTTTCAAGTACTCTCACTATGAACGCCATAAAACTTGTTTCGCCTATTACTCCACAAGGGGCGTTTGTTTTGGCTTATAACCGGCTTATTAGCCCACAAGGGGCATTTGTTTCGGCTTATAACCGTAGACTAGAAAATGCGTGGATTGTTTGTGTGAGAATGCTAATGTGTGGATTGTTTATTTCTTATAAATTTTTTTAATCCTGAAATGCTTGCTTAGCTCATTGATAATCCACTGAGGATCATTGTTTGTTTCGGCTTATAACCCGCTTATCAGCCCACAAGGGGCGTTTGTTTCAGCTTATAACCCGCTTATCAGGAGCCCGAAAGGGTCGTTTGGTTTATGCTGTCCAAACAACAGCCCACAAAGGGTCGTTTGGTTAACAGTAGCTCGAAAGGGTCGTTTGGTTTATGCTGTTAACAGCAGCCCGGAAGGGTCGTTTGGTTTATGCTGTCCAAACAGCAGCCCACAAAGGGTCGTTTGGTTAACAGCAGCCCGAAAGGGTCGTTTGGTTTATGCTGTTAACAGCAGCCCAGAAGGGTGCGTTTGGTTAGCTTATTATTATTATTTTTTTTTTTTCTGTTTTTAGCTTTTTGTGCACTAGTATAACTACTTTGCATAAAAATTTCATAATTTTCCGTTTGCATTTAGTATTTTTAATAATTAATTTACTTTATGTATATTGCTAACTATTTTGCTTCTTGGTACAGTTGCTGTCGAGACCAGTTGCGAGCCGAGACCGAGCCGTGTCGAGACCAGTTGCGACCACAGGCGAGCGACTACAGTAAGGTTTTAATCTTGTTATCGGCTTATATTTCACGAGCTTCAATTTTCCAGCTTATTTGGAGACTTGTGGGCTTATATAAGTATATTATGGTATAATAAACTTATATAAGCTGGAAAATTGAATCTTATGATTTATAAGCCGAAAAACAAATAAGCTCATAAGTTACAAATAAGCTCATAGTATTGTATGGTATTTGATTGTGTTGAACTGTTGTAAATGGTTTTAGGACTTTAGTGATTAATTTCGGAAAGTCCCCGTCCAAAGTTAATCATCCTATAGAAAACCCGTCCGAAATTAATTTATTAGAAATTAATTTCGGAAAGTCCCTTGTTTAGGACTGATTTTTGAATGTTTTGTCTCATTTAGGATATGAATGCGTATAATTGATTTACTATTTGTGAAAATTTTGACAGTGTTTCCCCTTTACTCCTACGAATATGTCTTTAATGCACATATTTGGGAAGTTGAGGGGAAATGCTGCCGAAATTTTCTCAAATAGTAAATTCAATTATACGCATTCATATATGAGACGAAACATTCAAAGAGTGGGTTAGGATTGCCTTTCATAGTTGGATTAGGTGAACATTTTAAGTCTATATAATTATTTGTTGCTTCATTAAAACGCAGTTATGCCAATTGATAAAAGTTGGGTCTCACTAGCACGTACCAGTAGAGAATTCTTAGTTGGTCTTAAAGCTTTCTGCAAGCATTGCAAGCCCTTGGTGAATATTGATGGGAATATAAAATGTCCCTGTGCTCTTTGTTTAAACGTAAACTGGATAAAGCACGAATTTTTGTTTGACCACATACACACAAATGGCTGGGACCATAGTTATACGAAATGGTAAAATCATGGTGAGCCAGATGGCCGAACAACCGTACACAACACAAGACACCCTGGGATGAGTGACATGGCTGAGTTCCTTCATGATATTGGTCCGAATAACGAACCAGATGATCCAACTCAAGGAAATATTGGCGAGACAAGTAACGACGCAATTCCTCAACGTAATGAGTATGAGGAGTTACTTGCCACTGCCAACGAAAAACTATACCCAGCCTGTGAGTGGATGTCTTCATTAGACTTTATGGCAAAGATTACGCACATCAAGGTCAAAGGTAAAGTGAGTGACACCACATTTAATGAGTTCCTAACTTTATTCAAGGAAGTTTTCCCGCCCGTTCTAGGATACAAGATGCCATCGTCATACTATGAAATAAAGAAGACATTTAAAACTATCGGGTTAGGATATGAATCAATACATGCTTGTGTAAATGATTGCTTTTTATATCGGGGGGCGGGTAACGAAGATTTGCAGACTTGTCCGATCTGCGGCGCTAGTAAATGGAAAGAAAAGAACACACTGGGGAAGAAAGTTCCTAACAAGGTGTTGCGTTACTTTCCTATCATTCCTAGACTACAACGTTTGTACAAGTCTAAACACACTGCAAAACATATGACTTGGCATGCGTCTGGGTAGTCTATGGAGAACGGTAAGATGCGACACCCGGTTGATGGTCAAGCATGGAAGAAATTTTACATCAAGTATTCGAAGGAATTTGCTAAAGAAAAAAGAAACGTCCGGTTAGGGTTGGCTGCTGATGGTTTCAATCCGTACGACAACCTTAGTCAATCATACAGCATGTGGCCGGTCATATTAACCACATACAATACGCCTCCCTGGATATGTATGAGAGAGACTTCTCTTATGTTGACATTGTTAATTTCGGGCCCCAAATCACCAGGGAAGGATATTGATATTTACCTGAGGCCTTTGATTGATGACCTAAAGACTTTATGGAAAGATGGAGTCATGACTAAGAATGCTGTTACAGGCACCGAATTCTGTATGAAAGCAGCGCTTTTATGGACTATCAATGACTTTCCCGCTCGAAGTAGTTTGTCTGGGTGGAGTGGGCAAGGTTACATGGCATGTCCGACATGTAATGTAGACACTCCAGCTATGCGCGTGTTAAACAAAACCGCTTATGTTGGTCACAGAAGATTCTTAAGCATGACCAATAAATGGCGGAAGAACATAAAGGCATTCTATACAGAGGTAGATAATACAGACCCTCCTAGAAAATTTACCAGTGATGACATCTTGGATCAACTAAGAAGATTGCCTAAACGTGTCCCGGGGAAACATCCAAGATATGGGGGTGCGAAAACAAAACGTGATCAAGATCGCGAATTGAATTGGACAAAAAAATCTGTTTTCTACGAGCTAGAGTATTGGTCTTTTCTTACACTAAAACACAATTTAGATGTCATGCATATCGAAAAAAATGTGTGTGAGAGTGTGTTGGGTACTTTGTTAATGAATGACAAATCAAAAGATACCAACAAGGCAAGACAAGACTTACAAAATTTGAATATTCGTACTGACTTGTGGCTCGTCAACAAAGGAAACGGGAAGTGCTCTAAGCCTCATCCTACGTACTCTTTCACAACCGAAGAAAGAAAACTTTTTTGTCAATTCATTAAAGGTACGCGTTTTATTTGAAAATTTCTTTGTTCGAATTAATTCGCGTATTTATTTCGACAACTTATTCTAATATCCTGATTTTTTTTCTTAATTCATCAAAGGTGTTAAACTACCTGATGGGTTTGGATCTAACTTCAAGCATAAAGTGACCGACAACGATAGCAACATAACAGGCTTGAAGGCTCATGACTGTCACATAATGATGCAACGGTTGCTTCCTGCTGGACTTCAAAATTACTTGAAGGACCAAACCACCGCAACACCAATAATCGAGCTTTGTTCATTCTTCAAACAAATATGCGCTCGAACTTTGATGGTGGATGACATGTTGAAAGCTAGAGCACAACCGATCAATATTTTGTGCAGTTTCGAGCAAATATATCCTCCAGCTTTTTTTTACATTATGATTCACTTGGTTATTCATCTACCGGAAGAGGCTATTGAAGGCGGTCCTGTTTACATGAGGTGGATGTATCCATTTGAAAGATACATGAAAAAGCTCAAAAATTATGTCAGAAATAAAGCCAAGCCTGAAGGTTCAATAGCGGAGGGTTATATTGCTGATGAAGCATTAACTTTCTGTTCGCATTATTTTCGGGGTGTTGAGACGAGATTTAATCGTCCTGACCGGAATAAGGACGGTCCAAGGCCAACAAGTCAATTTGAGGTGTTTCGATCAGTCTGCAAAAAGAATGGTAAACAATCATTAGTTCGGTTTAAAGCAGACACAATGAAGCAAGTAGTATGGTACGTACTACACAACAGTCATGAAATCAACCCGTACATGAACGCGTACAAGAGGTACGCATTTTATTTCAAAATTTGTTTCATGTAAGTTGTTATTCGACGACTTATTCTAATATCATGAACATTTACAAGGCATTTCCTGGCAGAGACTTGGAAGAAGGGTTTCCTCGCTGGTTTGAGATGAAGGTAGACTTATTGTATGTATTACCCTGTATAAATAACGACTATTACTCATATCTATATATTCTTAACTTTTTCATAGATTCGTGAATTAAAAGTACAGAAGGACCTAAGTTGTACCGCCGAGTTATTCGCTTTGGCTTGTGGACCATCATGTACTGCAGTCTCAGTCAACTCTTGCGTAGTCAACGGTGTGAAGTTTACTGTACACGACTGTGATTTACGTCGTTCAACTCAAAACAGCGGAATTTCAACTCCTAACCCTGATGGAGGAATGCATTATGGCCATCTTGAAGAAATTCTCGAGTTTTCATATATTTCATTCAATGTTGTGTTGTTCAAAGTCAAATGGTTCGACACTAATAACAGTAATCGCCTAAAACGCTGTACATATAGAAAAAACATTACGAAAATTATGACCGATTGTGTATCATTTCAAAACGAACCATTCATTCTTGCAACGCAAGCAACACAAGTCTTTTACCTTGATTTCCCGGGTAAACGTGGTAATTGGAAGGCCGTCCAAGATTCTTATCATAGAAAGATTTGGAACCCGGATATCATTGTGGTAGAAGACAACCAGGATGTTGTACATGACAACAACTCATCACATATCACACTCTCTGCTGAGTTGGATCAGTTGGATTATAACATTATAAATATAGATGTTCAACCAGCGAAAGTTGAGGCACCACCACCAATTATCACTATTGTGGAAGACGAAGATGATATTGATTATGATGATCACGTTCCTCATGATTTAGCATCTGATGATGATGATGACCACGAGAATGAAGATGATGAAGATGACATTACTGATAATGTTGAATTTTATGTTGATGACGTGGGAGATTAATCTCGAATTGTAATTTGTAGAACAACACTTAATTATTTGAATGAAATTGTTATCGAGCGGTTAAATGTGTTTATTTGTTTGTTTATTTATTTATTGATTTATTTATTATAATTATCTTGTTGATATATACTGTTAAATGTGTTTATTTGTTTATTTATTTAATTATTTATTTATTTATTTAATTATATATATGTTTCTTCACTAATTTCTATGTTCGTTCAACAGATGGCAGATGTTGTAGCTAGGTCTCACGGTGGCCATGGAGGTAATTCGCCACCTCGTGGTCCCTCGAGGAGGATAGGCACCAATTGCCAGCGTAAGAATTTCTGAATTATTTTTCAATAAACTGTATTTGATTACATGTTATTTTAAATTGATAAAATGTTATTCTATGTCATCATCACTTGAATTTGATTACTTGTAGGCTCTAAATCTAAAGCTGCCAACCCAAACGCCAAAACTGGGAAAGGCGGGAAGGTGGTGTGTGGTCCCACTAAGAACACGACACTCAAGGCGAAGAGGGCACTTGATGGTCGTCCTGTGTCAATCGATTTTCAGGTCAACCAAGAGGGGTTTTGGACACACGTGGGCCCTCACTCTTCTTGGTTCTCCAACTAT
The DNA here is from genome assembly GCA_019973895.1 of Chrysanthemum seticuspe. NCBI lineage: Eukaryota > Viridiplantae > Streptophyta > Magnoliopsida > Asterales > Asteraceae > Chrysanthemum > Chrysanthemum seticuspe. The sequence continues at coordinate 289,418,814 of BPTQ01000006.1, read as the reverse complement.
GTTGGGGAGGTGTTACGGGACTCGATTCCCATGTTTTGCGATTCATGGGCTAAGGTTCCCGAAACGGCCAAGGCCCACATCCATGAGCATCTACACGTAAGTTTTTTTAACCTTTATTTTTTTAATTATTGTGTTTATTTATTTAAATTTGTATATTTATTCAAACTTGTTTGCTTATTTAAATTTGTATATTTTTTTATTTATACTTTATTGCAGCACTACTTTGATCTCGACACACACCTTGCTGGCCCGAATGGAGAGCAGATTTTTGACAGTATCGAGTATTATCTCCAAAAATGATACGACGACAACAAATATAGGTACAAAAAAGATAACTTTACGGCAGCAGGTGGGCTGGAGAAAATTGAGGAGATCAAAAGAAGGCGTCCAGAGAACAAGACGCAAGAGGAATGGGATGCGTTGGTAAATTTCTGGATCGACACTTTATAATAATAATAATAATTCATTTATATAATAGTTTTTATAATTTAAAATACGCAGGTTAAGCTTTGGACAAACCCCAAGAAGCAGAAGATCTCAGAGGTGAACCGACAAAACCGAATGGCGAACACGAGTTCTAGCCTTCACGGATCTCATTCGTATGCTGCTATTCGCCATAACTTTGTAAGAAACTATTTAATCACTTTATTTATATATATACATGGTGTTGGGTGTGTCGTTATTGATTTTATTTCTAAACAGTTGACCAGCGAGGCTGAGGCGGCGGTTGGAGAAGACTTGATAGAGCTTTACCGTCGGAACCATACGAGGGGCGATGTCTTTGAGTCCCCGTTATCTGAGGCTAGATATGTAAGTATAATTTATTTTCAAAGTCACCTATTTTGATGATATATAATGAATCACGACTTATATATTACTTTTCTTGTTTTTTTGTAACTAAACAGAATGAGATGATGCGGATGCGGGAAGAGAGCACCTCCGATGGGACTCGCATGACTGACCGTGATATTTTGCGTACCGTGATTGGTGGTAAGCAGCGCGGTCATATTCCTGGTGTAGGTCAGGTCTTACCCGGCGGTGGAGTGAAGAAGACCTTTAGCGCCTCCCGACCTCGTGATGCAGCGGATGTGTCCTCACTGCGGGAAACAGTGCAGAAACAGACCGAGGAGCTCGCTACACAGAGGAGTCAGATGGACCAGGTCATGGAGTTTGTGAGGACATTGTCGGGTTGGCAGGAGCGAATACAGTCTGCCCCGGGATCAAGTGCTACTCCACCAGGTGGGTCGGGATCTGGAGAGGGTGGGTCGGGATCTGGTGCCACTCCATCCGGCGAGTCTAGAGATACCGGGGACGGTAATGGGGGTAGTGGGGTTTGAGATGCCGATTTATGTTACTTTAACACATTTTGGATATGTTTGTAGAGAATAACATGGATTATTATGTCGTTTATGTGCATTATGTGCTAGGATTCCCGTAAATGGATTATACGTATAGTTTTGGACCATTTGCGGATAGGTAGTTTTGGATAGTTTTGTAGATGATCATGCGTTAACGGTTTAGGAATCGTTTTGGCGATTTTGGAAAAGGATAACTATGTTAGCGATTGATGGGTATATATGATATTATGTTTAGCGAATTTGTGTTATGATTGGCATATTAAAACAGGTTGTGACATTGGTAAAACAGGTTGTGGCATATTAAAACAGGTTGTAGATTTTTTCCGGAAAAAATCTGGAAATTACCCATTTTGCAGCAATATTCTGCATAGTGGGTCAGCTAGTTTTGCCGAAGGTTCAAAAGCATATTTCAATTTACAACTTTCCCCGGGGACAAGTCCACGGCAAAACTGAAAACACAACAGTAGACTCACGCTTTTGCAGGGGACAGGTCCCCGGCGAAAGAGTTTAACTCAACAGTGGTTACACACATCCCCGGGGACATGTCCCCGGCAAAACGTGTGCCACGTCGGACTAATAACGTAATTAGGGTACTTAAAGTAAAGTCCAAAAATAGTTTCCCCGGGGACGAGTCCCCGGCAAAAATAGATGCCACGTCGGACATGTTTGACCGGCGACAATTGGCTGCGGGACCCACATGTCCCTGGTAAAAGTGGTAAACAGTCCCCGGGAAAAGTATTCCCGAGAAGGTATTGCCATGGTACTTTCGCCGGGGACATGTCCCCGGCGAAAGCCCTGAAATTTCGCCTGCGAAAGCGGCGATTGTTGTAGTATACGTACATCGTTCCAAATTTGAAAGTATTTTGCGTACAATGGTAATTTTCAAAGTTTATTGCATATATCGTCTGTTTTAAAAAACCATGTTGCGTATTTTTAGCTTCGACCCTTATATAAATTGAATATTATCAACACACAAATAGCGTATTTTTGTTGAAAATCAATTTAATAATAATCAAAGATCGCTGCAATAATAGCAAAATATAGCAACGCAATTAGTCGCTGCATGGTGAACGTATCTATTGGCAACAAAAGAAGTGTAGTTGCTAAAGCTAAACTTTGTTACTAATATCAACAACAATTTATATGGTTGCTAATTACTATTAAATTGCAATGAATCTGTTTTTGGTGCTATCTATAGAAATAACAACGACTTATCTTGGAAATGAAATTCACAACGACTTGAAATTAACTACGCTGTTAAATAGCAGCAACCTGGCAAAATTAGTAATGATCTTCATGTTAGCAACGATCGATATAGCAATGACCTTAAGTCGTTGCCAATCCACTGCTAGCATCTCTTTACCGAATTTCGGCAATTTAGCAGCGAAATCTAGCAGTTGTTGTTGGTAGTTTTCTAGTATTGGATTTACTTCATTATTACCAAAAATGTTTTTGGAATCTTCGTATTATCCATAGAACTAGTAAAGCCAGCGATTTAGGCCTTAGATATTACATGGCCTCGAAAGTTTAAACATACAGTTTAAAGACACGGTCACATTTACATGAAAATACAAATTTTGTTACCAAATGTCGAAAATCCGAGACAACCAGAAGCTTTAACAATAATGCAACCAACTTTTAGAGTGTCACTTTGATGGCCTTTATCAAGAAAATCTCTTTAGGCCCTCAAATCATTGATACGAACCTGTTTGGAACATCAATTCAATTCATGCAATTGGTGAATGGTGATTATCAAACATAGTGATGATTATCTTTAATTTACGTAAAAATTTGTATTAAACCCAGATAAAGATTAGGCCTAGACAATATCAAAGTTGTTGAACTTGAGTTTATAATCAATCGTCGGTGCAGTGGTATAATTAATGGTTCATGTTACGCATATATCTACATGCATGTGTCCGTAATATCGATCTGTTACGATTTACGAATTTAGAAAACTGCATCTTTCTCCCAAGTGCATTTTAAAACTATGACTCGTATGAAGGTAATAACATGAACTAGAATCTACATATAGATGCTAATGGAAACAAAGTTCATTCAAAAGTTATTTTATTTCATGATAATACATATTTAACACAACATTTTTGGCTACACAATACCAAACCAAGACATTTATTTATTGTTAACTTTTGAGCAACTCGTCTTCCAAGAGGTCACATAATCACGGCTCAGTATCATCCAACTTAGGAGGGTGTCCATGATGTGGTGGTTTATGGTATGGTGGCTTATGATAAGGTGGTTTCCCTCCTTTCTTTTCTAGAGCCTCTTCAGTGTTATCTGTCTCTGAAGGTGGATGACCATGATGAGGAGGCTTATGATAAGGTGGCTTATGATAAGGTGGTTTCCCTCCTTTCTTTTCTAGAGCCTCTTCAGTGTTATCTGTCTCTGAAGGTGGATGACCATGATGAGGTGGCTTATGATAAGGTGGCTTATGATAAGGTGAGTTCCCTCCCTTCTTTTCTAGAGCCTCTTCAGTGTCATCTGTCTCTGAAGGCGGGTGACCATGATGAGGTGGCTTGTGATAAGGTGGCTTATGGTAAGGTGGTTTCCCTCCCTTCTTTTCTAGAGCCTCTTTAGTTGTTTCGAGATCGAAATTTTGTGTATCGGCAAAGGTGGTGGTGGTAGTGATGAAAATGAGTAATGCGGCAAAGAGAAAAAGATAGTGTTTAGAATGCATGGTGTTGTGTGATTATAATTAGAACCAAACTTGCCTATTTATAGATAAACTCCATGTTACACCTTTTCCCATTTTTTATTTTATTTTTGTTCCTCTTTTTTTAATAAAGTATCATATCTATCTTTATTGGTTTTATCTTTTTACATCTGAAAGTCTCTTAATTTGACATATGTTTCGAATTGTTTTGCTTTCTTATTAATTTATTTTGCATATTTTACACATCAAATATATAAGGCTTTACCTCCTCATACATAAGGTTTGGGTATATGTATATCAGGCGTTTTTAGGTTGTTGGGTTTATCGTTTTTAATTTTAAGTCTAGAATGCGTTTAAAAGCTTCATTTATTTTTTTTAGTCGTATATGCTGTCATAGTGCACAGGGGGTTTTTAGGTTGTTTTGTGTGGGTGCTTTGTTGTTTGGTGCATGTTTATATCTTTTAATATCTTGCTAATGTGTGCCCAAAAATCTATGAAATGAACAAAAGATCTATCTGTTTAAGCGATTGTGAGCACATTCAATTATCCAGTTAAGCTTAAATGAACAAAAAAATGAAGGTAAATAATGTTTCGTATCTATAATTCATCACCGAAAACCAAAAAATATATAATGTACAAACCCTATCAAATAATAATTGGGCTTTAGCCCATACAAACAATAATCAGACTCTATGTAAACACTCCCCCACAATTTAAGCGGTATGACACCGGACACTTAACTAGTACGAAACTCCTCGAACAAAGCTAAACGCAAGCCTTTAGTGAAAATATCTGCATACTGATAACGTGAGGGAACATGAAAAACTCTAACTTGACCAGCAACAACAAGATCCCGAACAAAGTGAATATCAATCTCTATATGCTTCGTACGTTGATGCATAACCGGATTAGAAGATAAATAGACAGTAGTGACATTAACAAAGTAGACAAGCTTAGTGGAAGACAAAGGAGTGTGCAGCTCACATAGAAGGTTCCTCAACTAACAAGTCTCAACAACAGCATTGGCAACACCACGATACTCTGCCTCTGCACTAGAACGAGAAAGCGTCGATGTTGACACTTAGAGTACCACGAGAGTAAATAGTTGCCAAGAAATACACAAAAGCTAGAAGTCGATCTCCGAGTAGTAGGGCATCCAGCCCAATCAGCATCCGAATAAGCAACCAGTCAAGAAGTAGAAGATGAAAAAATTGTAACACATAGTTTAAAGTGCCCCAAACAAACCTCAAAGGCCATAAATGAGGCTCCCTTGGATCATGCATATAAAGACAAACCTGCTGCACTGCATAAAAAAATCAGGGCGAGTAAAGTAAGATATTGAAGAGAACCCGCAAGACTCCGATATAATGTCGGATCAAAAACCAGATCACTATCATCACCTAGTTTAGAATCAGTATCACAAAGAGTTCGACTAGAGTTACAACCAACCATATGAGCTTGCTCAAGAATCTCAATAGCATACTTACGTTGAGATAAAAACATCCCTAAAGAATCAAGCGTAACAGATATATCCAAAAAATAATTAAAGTGTTTTTGGTTATACACGTTTCTAGCGAAGGAGCGAAAAATTCAAACCAGCTCAGTAGGAAAACCAACTTAGTAGGATAGGACAACTCGGTAGGATAAGTCGAAAGGTCAAAACCCTAATTCAGCTCAGAAGGATGTTACTTATCTCGCTGCTTCTACCTCATTGCTCTACCTCGCTGTTACTACCTCGCTGTCTTACCTCGCTTCTACCAAAATTACTATTTTACCCTTACTTTGTTGAACATTACCTCGTTACTTAATACTTCACGGAGATTTAATACATCATTTTGAAACAAGTTACACACATCTTTATCATTTACAAGATCCATTCAATCATTTAATTCACACAAAACCATTCAATCAAATTCAACAAATCACCAGTGGACAATAATCAATCATTGATGTTGATTATGAGAATCGTCCTCCTATGCTTGAGAAACGAAGTTATGTTCCATAGGCTAGTCGTTTTATAAGGTACATTGAGCAAAAGAATGATGGGGGAAATGGATGAAGAAGGTTATAATAGAAGGACCATCTGTGATGCCCTCGATAAATGTACCTGCTGATCCACACATCACTCCACCTCATCCAGCACACACACGACTTAGGACTTGGGATGAACTTACCATTGATGAGAAAAGTCATTACGAAGTTGATGGGAATGCAATGAAACAAATCCTCTTCGGAATACCAAATACTATTTACTTAAGTGTTGATGCATGCAAAACAACTAAGCTTATGTGGGAGCGTATGAGACGTCTCATTGAAGGAACCGAGTTGAGCAAAGCTGATATGGAAACTAAGATAGTTAATATCTATGATATGTTAAAGATGACACCTGGAGAGTCACTTGAGTCATATTATCAACGTTTCTCACAGATTATCAATGATATGAAAAGATATGAGATCTTACCAAACTTTGTCATGACAAAAACTAAGTTTTGAACTCATTTGAAACAGAATGGCATCACTACACAACTATTGTTAGACAAACTTAGAACTTACATGTTGTCAACTATGATCATTTGTTTGACTACCTCAAGCTAAATCGAGGTGCAGTTGATGCAGCAAGAACCATGACTCACTTGCACTAGTTGCTAAGATTATAACCCTTAATCCTCTTACTCTCACCTAACACTACAACAACAACAACCTCCTTACCCAACTCATACAATTATCAACAACCATATCATTCACAAACTTTAAACAGTTCTACTGTACCAATCACAACCGATCACCAATACTTTGATGTACAACCCGACTCTGCTTTCGTTGTCATTGATGATCCTTTCACCAATTTCAACCAAATAATGGCTTTACTTGCAAGAGGTGATAGCGGAATTTTGCAAAACCACAAGTTTTACAATCCTCCTAGGCAGTGTACCTAACCGTTGTAGTATAGTTTAGGTAAGACATGGGGGATTGATCGTTATCTAGGAAAATAGTGTTCTGAAGGTCGAAGTGTATGAAGAGTTGGGTCTAGAGGTGTGGGATGATTCTTTTTGTATTTTTAGGTTTTATGAAAGCAAGTAAAAATCTTAGGGTTTGAAGAGTGGGGTTTTTTATACTACTTAATTAAACTAATTAATATTAAATTAAACTAAATATGCGGAAAAGTAAATTGGTAACTCTTATGATAGGAAAAACGTGTTTACTTAGATTTCTTTACTCCCTAGTTATCTCTTTTTAATTAGTCGAATTGTCACATCCTTGTTTAATTGGCGCGTTGTATTCCGGTATTATCGTAGGGTGGTGCCAAATTCCCTAACTCTTTGAATGTATAAGTCTTCTTTAAGAAACCCTAGAGCTACAAGTAACAATTAAGTCATCTCCCTAGAATCTCCTAAGATCTACAAGCCGCAATTCACGCAATAAATACAAAGAATAAAAACCACTAGTGCACTCATGGGTATAAACGCGTTTAGTAGGACTTTCAAGCTAATAAATGGGTGAAGATGCTAGTTTTCCTACTCCTAACGTAAGACAACTAATCAACAAGAGATGACAATTAATAATTAATAACTAGGTTTCACAAGATCCAAGAAAAAACTAATTAACTTAACCTAGCATGTTAAAGTGAAGAAAATAAAAGCATATAATCAAATAACATATAGACATATTGAATGATTAAAGAGGGATTATTTAACTTCAATAAAACATGAGTATGGTGGCTGAAAAAGCCTTTAATCTGCCCAAATTCGTCTAGGGTTTGCCTCTCCAAAGTGTTATATGAATAATGGAAAACATGCGAAAATATATATATTTTTACAATTGTTATGACGTCACATTATGGTTGTGACGCCGTCAGCTCGCCGTCATTAGGGTTTCTTTAGTTGTGTCGCTGCTGTTGTGTAAAAATGAGATGGTTAGAGTTCAAGTACTTAGGTGCATGTCATGGTTAGGTGCTACCATAGTACAAAATAAACACATAGGTAATCTTGATAAGATGGAGGATAGAGTAGAAAATCAAAGCCCACCGATTACCCCACAAGTCTTACTGATCGGTCCCAAACGGTCAGGTTTATTACACAAGTCAACCACTTGTGAATGGTCAACCGTAATAAAAGTCAAACAGTCTAAAACCAAAGCAATTAAGTCCAGGAGAGTTTAGTGTTTCCCCGGGTCGTTAAGTCCCAACGAGCTGTGCGACTGAATAGCTAAACGTGTAGTGATCGAGTGATATTGAACAGGAAAGGGGTTATGATTGATTATACTAAGGAAATTAAGTCTAATAAAGACTTTGAAGTCATTTTAATTCTATATTTAAAATCGTTTAACGATTAAAACCTAAAAATGATCTAAAATCACTTTTACTCTAAAAATGTAATTTAAAACTTTATTATGATTTAAAACTAATTTTTATGATTTTTCTTTTATTTATTTGATTTAAAAACTAATTTTAAACTTTTAAAACTAATCTAAAATACTAGAAATTATGAAATTAAAGAGGAAAATTATGAAACTATTTTTCAAGAATCTAAAATAACTAAAGAGAATTTTAAAAACTAATTTTGTATTTTTCTGATGATTTTTCGAATTTCTATGAATTTAAAACTATTTAAAACTAATTAAATGGCTAAAAATTACAAATTTAACTAAGAAAAATCTGGAAAAATTATTTTTTTTGCTTTTTATATTTATCTTAATCTATGAAAATTGAAAACTTATTTTTTTGAAGCTTTTCTGATTTATTTGTATTAAAAGCTATTTAAAAAGTCTTAAAAACTGATTTAAAATAAGAAAAATAGCAAACAGTGATAAAAAATTATGAAAAATTCAGGAAAAGTCTAAAATTATATTCTAAATCTAGGAAAAATACTAAAACGTATGCTAGTGTACAAGAAAAGTGAGCTGTAGTGAAAAGTGCTTATAAATAAGCACTTAAAAATAAGCTATAAGCTTCAACAAAGCACCAAATGATCTTAGCTCCCAAGTTATGCTAATATTACTTAAAACCAGCCTGTTTCAATTATTCTGAACTTCTAGAGTGCAGGCTACAAAGATATGACTAGATTGAATTTTCAAATGAGAACAACTTAATCCTACCTACTTTAAGCTACTGTATCTGCTTATTTATTGAACCAAACTGGAAACCAGAACTGAGGAACTCAAGACCACCAACTAAAGAACAATTAGACCAAGTTTCAGACACTAAAAAGCTAATTTGAAGCTTGTGCAGGGCCTGCAAGTTGCATGCACACAACTCAGTGTATGCTGAGTGTGCACAGGGCAGTTTCTAGCTGTTTGCACAGCTAATTCAGAGCTTATAGAGGTCTTCTAAAATTCCACAAAAATCATTTTTCAAAAATAGACCAGCTGAAGTTATTTGTCCCAGAATTTCAACTAATTTGGACTAGAATTGAACCAATGAAAAATCTACAAAGGTTGGTGAAAAACAGATTTTCCACTTTTGACTTTTTACCAGATTTTGAGATGTTGACTAAAATGAAATTTGAATCAATTCTTTGAATGAAAATGATATGATGATATGAAATAATACTGATGTAGGCTAAATTATGACTATATCTACCTAAATGCAAAATCTCACTAACTGATTTAAACAGTTATGAGCACAAGAGGAGAATCAAAATGATTTTGACTTTTAGTGTTCTAAGGTACAAGTTAATGAACTATTTGACTATATTATGCCTAAATATAACTCTAGAGACTATAATTAACCACTGAACTAAGCTCAGTCACCAATCAATGGACTGATCCAAACAGTCCTTGAGACAACTTAAAAGCAGTTTACTCTATCTAATCTCAATGCAATTATATAACAAAAACAAGATTACTACTTAAGCTAATAGATACTAAACTGATACTAATAAATTACAAACAATGAGTGAATAATGCAGACAAAACAAATCAAGATTAAACTGAAGATCAAAAACTCACATGAGGTCCAGCTTATATGCAGCTTAAACCAGAACCAAACTACCCTATTTTTAACGAAATCCAACCCAAAACCAACTCTGCATCAACCCAAATCCATTTCCATGACTGCTTAACCCAAAATTCCCACAGTTTGACTTTCGTTGACCAGGATGCTCTTTTGTTTGGAACTGTTTGATAAGCTTATTCAGAGCTATCAACAGCTTGAATAAGCTTATATAAGTTGTAATAAAGCTATTTGAAGCTTGATACTTAGCAATTTTAAATACGATTTAATAACAGAAAATGTAAAAACAGAAAATTTGATCAAACTTTGAATTATCACTGAAAATAAGTTACAACTGATTGAGATGACTTACATGAGTACAAGGAAGATTAAAAGTTACAATTTAAAGCTTAATTAGGACATGGAAATTAAAAACGACATGTAAGAAAATAAAAACTAAGAACTACTACTCTCTCCTCCTTCTCTTCTTCTAATTATTCAACAAAAGTGCTCCCACGTGTCTTCTGAGCATTTCCCACCACTTTTCTGGGCCATTGGATTATTGGAGTGGATTTAAGCCGTTGATGGCTTTTTGGCGCCAAAACGATATTTGCCAGTTGGGGTTTGATTGAGTGCGCAGGAGGAGGAAGCATTAATTGTTTCTTGTTTTGTTAGGTGACGTGGAGTGATAAGGGTGGTGTATGTGAGCTGGAGGCATGGCTGAGGTGAGTGGTTTGCAGGCAGTTGGTGAAGAAGGAGGGAAAAAGGAGGGAAAAAGGGTGGGGGTTTGACTGGGTGTTTGACCGGGGTTTATTAATAGGCAGGGGTTCAAGTTGGGGGTTCAAGGGTTGTTTTGGCCTGGCTCAAGGGTCAAGGGTTAATAATACAAAAGGGTCCGTTTGGTTTTGGATTTATCACAAGGACCATAATTGTAATATTCTGAAACTTGAAGGGTCGAACCTGCCAATTTTTCAAAGTTATTCCAAGGGTCAATCTTGCCAAGTTTCATTAGTACAAGGACCATAAAAGATAATTTTCCATTTTTAAACTTCCAAGGACTATTTTTGCCAATTTTGAAACTTGAAGGACCAAACTTGTAAATTCTCCAAACTTTTTACCCAAGGATCATTTTTGATAAATTTTGATTTTGAAAGGACTTGGGTTGACTTTTATTCCAAAACAAATGCTCAGGGACTGATTTTGTCAAGATTTGAAAGTTGAGGGATTGAAACTGCCAATTATGCAAACTTAGCTCGTTTTTCATCTGATTTTAAACATTTTGCATCTGAAACATATAAAATACAATCCTTGGATATATTTTGTATTTTGTTGCATATTTGAGTGTTTTTAAGTGTTTTGGCAGCTCAGATAAGACAAAAATGATGAGTATTTACACACTCATCACTTACCGTCATGTGAGGAATACACACCGACTGTAACTTACCCGGAAGAAGTAAAAAACACTATAGGAATCCCAATAGAGGTAGAACCCTTGGACCTAACACAACTAGAGGATCTAGGGATGTTCCTTACCCAATTTTCCATCCATAGACGTAAATCTAGGAATTAAAATAAGCCCTGATCCACCCATCAAACCATATAGTCCGGGTAGTTTTAGGATAGAGGTACTAGACTTTAATCCATGTAGAGTGGAAGCTAATATAGGAGTAAAACATTACCTTACACACTTACATCACCCCATTATGATTGATTACAAGAAACAATTTGGATTTAAACCGGGTTTATTATGTCAAGATGGCTTTCTAACTAAGAGCTTGAAGTTGATTAATTATGATCCCTTTCTAGGAGAAGGATTTGATTCACCCGCTACACCAATTAAATTAGGTAAGGTAATAATGAAAGAAGCACATAGTTTTAAGCATATAACTCAACCACTAATCTCTCATTATGTTACCCCCTTCCACCAAAATGGTGTATATCACTACTATCACCCGCACTTAAACTTAAGTGTTGGGAAAAGTTCCCCTTTATCCGTTAAATAAGGGTAGAGCTAGGCTCGTGACTCGAACAAAAACAAGAGCTTCTCGGGAGGCAACCCGAGTATATTTTATTTGCTTACTTTGTTTGTTTTCATTTTTTTATTTTAGGATTGTGTCTCATATATGTTTTATTATAAATGTTTAATTTTCATGGTTCGAATAATTTGTGAAAATGTTTTATTTGTTTTTAACCCCGTCTTAATTGCATATAAAGGTATTTTACAAACAAATAAGTTTAGGTAAGTCCACATTTGTTTAAAAGAACGAAAATTATTAGGATTTAGTAAATCCAGTTATTAAAGTGTCGGTCACCTCAAGTATATGTAATCGTTAGAAAGCTCGTAGTCGTAGTTATTTATTGTTAAGTAGTATTTAGTTATGTAACACCGTGGAGGACGGACGGGTCTTTACCCACTGTATGCCTGATCCATAGCCCGTAGGTGGCGTTTTATGTAAGACTATAAATACCCTCTACCTCCCAAGGTAGAGGGTTGGAGCTTATAATAACACTTTTACTTTCTCTCACTAAGTTCCCAAACCTCTAACTATTTCTCACTCTAAAACCTTATTGTGTACGCCTCTTATTAATCATGGTTTGATGTGTTTGTGAAATCCAATATGTTACAATTGGTATCAAGAGCCATGGTTTGATCATCTCTCTTACATATCCTTGGATTTCTAGTGGGTTTATATGGTTTTTGGGTTTGAAAAAGTTTAGTGGTTTTTGCATCATTTGGATCATTTCTTGTGTTAAAGTTTGAATTTTGAGTGTACTTTTGTGTTTAGAATCATTGTAAGTGCTTGGGTTTTGATTTGGAAAGCTTGAATCACTGTGGTTGGGCTTGTTTTGGATTGAAAAGTATTGTTCTTAAAGTTTTCTACCTAGCGACTTGGCTCTCGGAGTTGTTTTCTTCGTAGCGACTTACTTCGTTAATTTCCAGCGACTTGTAGTTAGAGGAGTAGCGACTTGTCTATTGAGACAAGCCGACAAACAGTACAACGTAGTGGAGGTTCCACTTCGGCTAGCGACTTGTCTCTATTATTTCTAGCGACTTGTCCTTATTGTTCTTAGCGAGTTGATTCTTAGCTACTTGGATACTTAGCGAGTTGCTCTTTAGCGACTTGTCTGCTTAGCGATTTGGTGCTTTAGCGACTTGTGTTCAGCGACTTGGGTCTTAGCGACTTGTGCTTAGCGACTTGATTCAAAGCGACTTGAGGTTTAGCGAGTTGCTACTTAGCGACTTGGTGACTTAGCAACTTGGTTCAAGGGTTATAGCGACTTGGTTGATATTTGTTTCTAATACGGTTTTCTCTTGATTTAGTAAAATCCCGTGAAAGAATCTATTTCCCGGTTTAATCATAGAGTTATAAAATCCCGTGAAATCTGTAAACATGTCTACCAATGTGCCTTCAATAATCTCTACTATAGCTGAGGACGTTCAAGCAGCTGGTTCAGACACTCGTCCACCCATGCTTGACAGAACTGACTATGACTCATGGGCTCAACGAATTAGGTTGTACTGTCTAAGAAAGGAAAATGGAGTCAACATTCTCAAGTCAATTGATGAAGGACCTTATCAGATTGAGACTACAAGAGACATAATTGATACTGCTGCAGATGGAACAATGATCTTTGGATTGGACAGAACAAAGACGTATGATGAGCTCAGTGATAAGGAGAAAAAAAGATTCGATGCTGATATCAGGGCATCAAACATTATACTTCAAGGTCTTCCAAAAGATATCTACAAGCTTATGAATCACAACACTGAAGCCAAGGCGGTTTGGGATAATGTCAAGATGCTTCTCTCGGGTTCTGAATTAACTAAGGAAGACAGAGAATCACAACTGTATGATGAATTTGAGCACTTTAAGATGAAACCAGAAGAAAGTGTCTATGAATATTACGTGAGATTCCACAAGCTTGTGAATGATATGAGGAATATCAAAATGACTAGGCCAAATATTCAGCTGAACTCAAAGTTTATGAACAACAAGAATCCCAAATGGCACAAATTTGTCACCTCTGTGAAGCTAACCAAAGGATTGAAGAACACCAACTATGAGCAACTGTATGCCTTCCTTCTTCAGAATGAGAGACATGCTATGTTTGAACGAAGGATTCTTGAACAGTTCAAATCTAAGCAGGGAGAAACTAGTTCGTCAAATGACTCTACAGCCTTTTACACCAATGTTGGAATTACCACCAAAGCTTCTCAAGTCATACCCACGGGTAATGGTAATTACAAGCTCATCCCTGATCCAACATATAAGCCTCCTGACTCAAACACACTCATGGAAAACTTCATCAATCAACTATCTCTCATGGTTAGTCAAAATATGAATTCCCTCCCACACACCAACAATAATCTCAGAACAGCATCCAATCCACACAATCAAGCTACTGTCAGAGATGGTAAGGTTGTGGTGCAGAATGTGCAAGGAAGACGATATGAACAAGGGATAGTTGGAGCAGGTTATGGTAATGCTGGAGTAGGTAGAGGATATGTGGCAAATCAGAATCGTGGAAGAAATGCCAATCAAGGGCAAGCAAAGCCAGTCAAATGCTATAACTGTGGTGGTGAGGGACATATTGCGAGGAACTGCACATCTCTAAAACGTCCACAGAATGCAGAATACTTCAGAGACAAGATGTTGCTTGTGCAAGCTCAGGATAATGGAGCAGCTCTGGATGAAGAGGAGTTGTTGTTTCTTGCTGAAGGGAATGCTAAGACCTATGATGCGGATGTAGATGAGCAGCCAATTCAGGAAATAGGTCAAAATCATCAAAATGCCTTTCAAGTAGCAGACTGTGATGCATTTGACTCTGATGTTGATGATGAACCTACTGCCCAGACAATCTTCATGGCTAGCATCTCACCTATGGTCTCTCCAAAGGTCCCATCACTACAACAGGCTGGTCAATCAAAAGATTCAATCATTTTAGAGATGTTAAAACTATACGATGTAGTTGATGAGCAAAAGATGCATAATGAAGTACAATCTCTTGAAACTTATGAATCATATATTGATAATGAGGGTAATAGCAATATTGTCCCATATGATCAATATGTGAAGCAAAGTGAAAGTGAGATTGTACCAAGTGATGCATCTTCTGCAGACAATGATGACTACGTTTTTGATGAATATACTGCATGTGCTCCTGATGATTCTTTTATCTCTGAACTGAATGCATATAAAGAACAAGTTGCTATTTATGAACAACGTGCTAAGTTTGAGTTAACTACTCGTGAGCAGGAAATGGATGACCAAATGCATACAATTATTAGAAAAAGTAATTTTAGAGAAGAAGTGTTAAAACAAGAGTTAAACTCCTTACAAGAAAAGCTTTCTAAAACTGTTAAGCAAAAGCAAGAGCTTCAAGATAATGTTAAAGTGCTTAAACAAGAATTCAGTGCTAAGGAATCAAAACTTTTGAATGATTTTTCTAATCTAAAAAATTTGAAAAACAAGCTTGAAAATAAGTTGTACGTACAAGAGAACACCATTCAGACTGCTCACATGATCACTAAGCATAGAGTCTTAAGCGATAAGCACAGTATTCCCCTTGTAGTGGAACCAAATCCTGAATATTGCAAAAGAGCTAAAGCTTTCCATAAGGTTTTATATGATGGCAATGAGATTCTTAAGCTTAGGCAAACACCATCATGTATTGAAAGCACGGAAGAGGATAGAAAATTAGATGATGCATCTAGGGAGAAAATGGATAAGAAGCTTAACGATCCTGCGTGTAAAAAGAATAACATAACGATCAAACCCCATGATTACTCTAAGGAAAATTGGATCTCCCTGAACATGTTTAAGCCTCAAACTCAATTAACCCCAGAATAGATTTTTTGGAAGAAAGATATGGATAAACAAAAAGTTTATGTACTTGTTGAAATAAACACTCCCTTTAGGAAAATGCCTGCAGCTACTGTGTATCCTCCAAATACACCAGTGCACTTAGTTCCTAGAACTATTGCCACTAATAGCAAGACCTTAATCAGCCTGTATGTTGTTTATCAAGTATTCGTTGATTTTGAGAAGACATGTAAGAAGAGAATCACACCTACAGGGATAACTGAATGGGGAAATGGGTTTTGAGCAAACTAAAGAATGTTATTTAACTAAGGTCATGCCCTTCTTTAAACAATTAAAAGGTCAATTTGAGAGTCTTCAAAAGGGGATTAACTCAGATATCAAAGAAATGGAAAAGGAATTTGATGCAATAATTGTTGAGGTAAATGATTATGAACGGGAACTCAAATATAATGAAACTGAAAGGAAGAACTTGCATATCTTAAATGAGAACTTAGTATTAATTTGTGTGGCTCAAGATGTGTTTTATACTGTTACTAAGCATTCTATTACTACCTCTCAATTTCATGAATTAATTGTTGCCTTGAAAGTTTCCCATGATCGTGTCATTGAGCTTGAAATCAAAAACTCAGAACTAAATGAGAAAATTGATCAGGATGATCACGATAATTTGGTAAAACAGTTTTCTAAACTAGAAGTTGAACATTTTAATTTGAAACTAAAATATCAACATCTTAAAGAAAATGTCAAAATCTCAAACATCAAGACATCCTCAAATGTTCCAGAGTTTGATGCACTTTTTGAAATAAACAAACGTGATGAACAGATTCAAGTTCATTGTAACACGATCAGAAAGTTGAAGGCCCAAATTTCACAATTAAAGGGTAAAAGAACAACGTGACTGGCTCCCAAATGCCTCCTCCTTTAGATTCTCAGTGTTCTCAAACGTTTCATCTTCAAAACTTAGTTAATGCTTCACAAAAGGAAAATGAGAGTTTTCTAGAAGAAAATGAAAAGGTTAAACAACACTTTAAAGAGTTATATGATTCAATGAAAGTCACCCGTGACAAGAACAACGAAAAAATGACATCTTTACAAAAAGAAATTGAGAATCTGAGGAGTCAGGAAAAAGGGAAATTGCCACTTGTCTTTAATGAGAATGTTGCATCAAAGTCATCTGCAGACTGCAAATATACTGTGACTGTTAAATACATTCCTCCTCATCTTAGAAATAACGAACTTGTGTTTCATAACTATTTCGCTCACCTTAAGGATAGTCTAGAATGTCTCCGTGAGATTGTAGAAGAGGATTTCATAAATAAGCCACTTGATAGAGAGATTAGGTTTGCTTGCATTCAGGCCAAACGATCTCAAGAGCTGCTAAAATGTTTAAGAGCGACATGTCCTAAATCCTTAGGTGCAAAAGATAAAGCTGTGATGCCGTGTTCTATGCGTGGTGCCAATTATGCAACCCATTCTATGCCCAGTATTAAGAAAGTGAACTCTAAAGTGCCTGCAAGTAGTTCTGATCCATGCACGTCTAGTTCAGGAATGCAAAAAGTAGCCCAACCAACTAATGTTCCCATAATTCCATCTACAGGAGTAATCAGTGACATTAAAGCAAGAGGGTCAAAGCCTCCAGGCAATACAAAGCAAGATAGGACCTCGCAAGCTAAGAATGTGCATTGGAAGAGAGTAGAAGACCACCCTAGGAACACTAAGTTTGAGTTGAATAAAACGAATCGTGTTGATTCTAGTATTAGCTATAAGCGTACTGTAATTAATTCGAATTCTGCTACTATCTGCAAACCATGTAATGATAACTGTTTGATTTCTGTTACTGATCATGAATGTGGTGTGAATGTTTTGCTTAATGCTGTTAAATGCCCAATTAAAGTTGTTAATGTCAAAAATCAAGCTAAGAAGGCTAAAAGGCAAAAACGAAAGAAAGTTAGAAAACATTGGAAACCCACAGGAAGAAAATTTAGTAATATTGGTTATCAATGGATACCTACTGGCCATAAGTTTAATCTTAGTGAGTTTTGCCCTAAATTTGCTAAGTCAATGCCCATTAGAAAATGGATGCCTACTGGTAGAACTATTCCTTTAAGAAATGAACATTCTTTGAATAGGTCAAATATGGACACTAGCACTGCATCTATTCCTGATGATTCCATTGTTTCTACTTCCGATGTGGGTGTTCCAATCACTGTTACTAACCAAATGGAACCTATTCTTGCATGGGGATCCCAATTATCCAGTTATCCATTCTTGTCTGTGTTCAACTGCAGATCGTTCAAATCGTTCTGTGGTACCTGGACTCAGGCTGTTCCAAGCATATGACTGGAGATTGCTCGCGGCTCATGAACTTCGTGAGTAAATTCATCGGGACTGTTAGATTCGGGAACGACCATTTTGGAGCAATTATGGGTTATGGAGACTATGTTGTTGGCAAAATGTAATCTCCAGGGTATATTATGTTGAAGGTCTTGGTCATAACTTGTTTTCTGTTGGTCAATTATGTGATTTCGATCTAGAAGTGGCATTTAGAAAACATACTTGTTTCGTTAGAGAACTCGATAGTGTGGAACTGTTAAGAAGAACTCGTGGTTCAAATCTTTACACCATCTCTATCGAAGACATGATGAAGTCTTCTCCAATCTGCTTGTTGTCAAAGGCTTCAAAAACAAAATCATGGTTACGGCATCGTCGTCTCAATCACTTGAACTTCGGCACCATTAATAATCTTTTCAGAAATGATCTTGTAAGAGGCTTACCCAGATTAAAGTATAAAAAAGATCATCTTTGTTCAGCATGCCAATTGGGAAAAAGCAAGAAATATGCCCACAAACCCAAACCCACAAACTCAGTAATGGAAGTTCTGCATACCCTTCATATGGATTTGTGTGGACCAATGAGAGTGCAAACGATTAATGGGAAGAAATATATTTTGGTCGTTGTTGATGACTACTCTCGATTTACTTGGGTAAATTTTTTGAGGACAAAGGATGAAACTCCAGATGTCATAATCAAACTTATCAAGCAGCTTCAGGTTCGACTTAACAATACGGTTAGAATTGTTCGAACAGACAATGGCACAGAGTTCGTTAACAAAGACTTAAGTCAATTTTATGAAAGTGTTGGAATCAGTCATCAAAGAAGTGTTCCACGAACTCCTCAACAGAACGGTGTAGTTGAAAGACGAAATTGAACTCTTGTGGAAGCCGCAAGAACAATGCTAATTTATTCAAAGGTTCCAATGTTTCTCTGGTCTGAAGCCATTGCCACTGCTTGCTACACCCAAAATCGTTCCCTCATACACACATCTCATGAAAAAACTTCATACGAACTTGTCCATAAACAAAAACCTGATCTTTCCTACCTTCGTGTGTTTGGTGCGTAGTGCTATCCAACGAATGACGGTCAAGATTTAGGTAAATTAAGAGCTAAGGCGGACATTGGAGTTTTTGTAGGTTATGCATCAAACAAGAAGGGTTACCGAATCTGCAACAAAAGAACTCGAGATATCATGGAAACTATTCATGTCACGTTCGATGAGCTGTCCGGGCAAACGGCTCCAGGACAATCCAGTTCTGGACCCGCATCTCAACCTTCATCAAGTAGTCCTATCAGTTCTACTCTTGTTTCAAATCCCTCACCAGCAACTCCTTATGTACCTCCTTCAGAAGATGATTTGAAGAAATTGTTTGATCCAATGTTTGATGAACACTATGAGCTAAGTGCTAATGATCTGTCAATTCCATCAACAGAGGCTGTTCCTATCCCTGTTAACGAAGTTAACCCTTCAGTTTCTATGTCATCAACAAATCATCAATCATCGAGTGTACATCATGGAAGTGTGTCTGACACCTATGATGGAGATAATCCCTTTGATACTCCTGAAGATGCCCCCTTTGAAAACATATTTGCTCCTGAATCATCATCAGAACCATCTTTATCAGGAGAAATCGACTCTGCTACTTTAATTCCTCAACAACAACCACACGAACACCTTAGAAAATGGACACATGATCATCCATTGGATAACATCATTGGAAATCCCTCTCGTCCAGTATCCACTTGCAAATAATTTGCAATTGATGCCTTATGGTGCTTCTACAGTTTCGTACTATCCAAGATCGAACCAAAAGACGTTAAAACTGCCATGAATGAAGACATCTGGTTTAATGCCATGCAAGAAGAAATTCATGAGTTTGATCGACTAGAAGTATGGGAATTAGTACATGCTCCTGACTGTGCTATGATCATTGCTCTAAAGTGGATCTTCAAAGTAAAACTTGATGAGCATGGTGATGTATTAAAGAACAAGGCTCGATTGGTTGCAAAAAGATACCGTCAAAAGGAGGGTATTGACTTTGAAGAATCATTTGCTCCTGTTGCTCGTATCGAGGCAATCAGAATCTTCTTGGCTAATGCTGCAAGTAAGAACATGGTAGTCTATCAGATGGATGTAAAGACGGTTTTTCTTAACGGAGATCTTAAAGAAGTCGTATACGTCAGCCAACCTGAAGGTTATGTGAATCCAGAGCATCCTACTCATGTCTATCGCTTGAAGAAGGCTCTTTATGGTTTGAAGCAAGCTCCAAGGGCATGGTATGATACGCTATCAAAGTTTCTTCTATCTACTGGATTCAGCAAAGCAGCAGTTGATCCGACATTGTTCACCAGAAAGTCAGGCAAACACTTAATTCACGTTCAAATCTATGTTGATGATATTATTTTTGCCTCGACTGACCCCAATGAATGTGACCGTTTTTCAAATGAAATGGGTTCCAAATTTCAAATGTCATTGATGGGACAAATGTCATTTTTCTTGGGATTACAAATTTCACAAAGTCCTGGAGGCATTTTTATAAATCAATCTAAATATGCAAATGAGATTTTAAAGAAATTTGGATTTGATTCTTGTGACCCTGTTGACACTCCCATGATAGAGCGTACTAAACTGGATGAGGACCACTTAGGGATCATGGTAGACCAAACGAAATATCGTAGTATGATTGGATCCCTGATGTACCTCACAGCTAGTAGACCAGACATTCTATTCGCTGTTTGCATGTGTGCTAGATACCAGGCTAAGCCTACCAAAAAACACCTTGAAGCGGTTAAACGGGTCTTTCGGTATCTCCAAGGAACCATCAATATAGGACTTTGGTACCCGAAGGACACCGGTATGTCACTAACAACCTATACAGATGCTGAGTTTTTGGGTGATAAGCTTGTGAGCTTGTCTTCTAAGAAACAAATGAGTACTTCGATATCCTCTACAGAGGCTGAATACATAGCCATGTCATCTTGTTGTGCTCAAATCCTATGGATGAGATCCAATTATCTGACTATGGCTTTGAATTCAACAAAATCCCTCTGTATTGTGATAACAAAAGTGCCATTGCTCTCTCATGCAACAACGTACAACACTCAAGAGCAAAGCACATCGACATTCGACATCATTTCATCAGGGAGCAAGTAGAAAACGGTGTGGTGGAACTTTATTTTGTGAGGACTGAATACCAGTTAGCAGACATCTTCACCAAAGCTCTTCCTAAAGAACGTTTTGAGTTTATCCTCCCACGACTTGGTCTAAAGAGTCTACAGCCGGAAACACTTAAACGTCTTCAAGAGGAAGAAGAGGAGTAAAAGGTTTTCTTCATCCATCTCTTGTAAATAGTTATTCAAAAAGCAAAATACAAAATTTCAAAACCAACAAAAAGCAAATAGAAAAATATAAATTTTCAAAATCCATAAAAATTAGAAAATCTTGAAAAATCCCAAAAATATTGTATTTTTGTCATGTTTTCCTTGTTCGATATCATCTACGGACTTTGTGTTGACATTCAAAGAATGTCACGGGTTTTTAGATGTTCTTCGAATGTACATAATTTGTTTAAAAAAAAATGAGAGAAAGTGAAACAAAGGCTTATAGTCATTTCAGTCTATAACCCGTTTTCATAGAAAGAACAGAGCCATACTTTATCTTATTTTTTAAAAAAAATCTCATGCTCTGATTCTATAAATAAATATTTGCTATCTAATGAAAACTAATTGCTTTGAAAAATAACTCGGACTCAATTTTGGAAAATCATCTGGTCTTATTTGTCAAAATCTTTATCTCTCAATCAACAACTTATGTCATTGATTGAGGGGGAGAATGATTTAATTAAATCAAAAGGTTATTTGTCATACAATTGTTATCAAAAGATACTTATGCATGTTTAATCTTTGGAGTTTAAAGTCTCATATTTGTTCTTTATCGGTAAAATATTTTCATAAGCAAAGTCACAATTCTCCTCAAAAGCTTTCAAAATTAATTTAAATCTCCAGAGATCACAAATCTCAAATGATTTGAAAATTGTGATCGGGGGAGAATTTGTGATTTAAATTGGATTTAAACTGATAATTCGATAAATGGTTGTATAATGATTTACAAGCTCTCCTCCCCACATGTGCCAAACGATTTCAAATTTTCCATGCACATATTGAGGGGGAGCATCTATTTCAAACCAAAAAGGATTGAAACGTGATTGATTTGTTTCAATGTGCAGATTTTCCCTAATATGTGCAAAACACTTTCAAATCTCTATGCACATACTGAGAGGGGGGGGGGGCAACTTTTTGAAAACCACATCCTTTCCAAAAATACCCTTAACAAAGTATGGAAAATGCTAATTTTGATCAGGAAAGTGATGTTGATATCTTTTAGAAAATGGTAATCAAAGAAGTGAATCCTTCCTCTTGCCTCCGTGTGCCAAAAAGATTTCAAATACATGATGCACATGTTGAGGGGGAGCTCTTTTTCTAAAAATATCTAAAACAATTCAGGTACAAAATGCTTTGATAATATATCAAGTATCTGGATTGATTTTTCAAATGGTTTTCAATTAGTTCTAATGGCAGATGAACAATACCAAATAGACCGACCAAATTTACTTTATGCATGGTAATATAAGGAAGGTTAGGTTAGGTATTCATTCCCATGATCCCGCTAGAGCCGGAGGGATCTACCCAGGGTCAATCAACTAGATAGTGTAGAGTCCTTAGGTATGATGAAAAAAGGAGAAAAGTGAGATATGGGAAGAGTGTGGACTGAGATAGAGCTAGAACTGGAATAAACCCAACAAGGTTCTAGTTATGAAGTCTCGGTAAGCACTGAAGGGGTTGAAGAATGAAAAATAATTTAATGAGAAAAGGGTGAAAACAAACAGCCCTCATATAATTCAACCTTAGGGCAGAAACCGGGTTCAATACATATGCTACTAGTTGTTACTAAGGTAACACCGGTATTGAAGACAAGACGTCATGGACCCAGTGACGCACTGCACTACAACTTCCCAAGCTACTCAAGTTCCTCTTAAAAGGGCTTGTTTCATTCTCACGGGGAACCGACATAATCTATCGACTTTCTCTTAGAGATTGTTGATATTGAAGAAGGAGACCCTCTCCCTAGTCTCCGGCATAGGAACCAAATGTGCACAATTGAGTCTAGAGCCACGAGATCATCAAATAAATCTCTTTAGGACACTGTCAATGAAGACTCTCTGTTTCACACAATGTGGAAAGAGAGATTATATCTTATGAGTCCTTCGCATTATCCTTGTGGTATTGCCAGAACATCTGAGTGATATGCTAACATATTCACAATGAAGATGGAAAGCCTTCTAGAGCCAACATCAAACAAGTTCTTGGTAGGTGGGATGTGAGATCTATCCAATAGATCAACCATGTGACAATTGAACAGAAACAATGGGGCGATTCAAACTTATGAATCAATCCTGGTTCAGGTTATGGATTGACGGATACCTTTGAAAAACCAGTCGTTGTGCTTAAAAATTATTTTCTTTAGCACATCGACTGTGTATTTATATTTCAAATATAAAAGGTGTTTATGAATGATAATTGATTTTTCTCAAAAACCCTCGATGTATTGCAAAAACACTTTATTGAGCAGTACTCGATTGTTTTTTCAAATCTCTTTTCATCAATCAGTGAATCTCAAATTCGCTGGTTCACTCACTCCGTGTTGTCTTCTTTGAGAGGTTCCGGTTTGAGAACAGCTAGATCAGCTGCGAAACCCTGTCAAGGAGATTCTTCGGAATCATACCTGATCACAGGCAGTACTTGTACTGATCAACGAGGAACCGTGGGCCGTGTACCTCAATTCAACAAAAGTGATCCAAGAAACTTTCGTGCGCTTTATTGCTAACTGTTGTATGCAGGTACGCCCGACGTTTGCAGCTGATCAAAATGGAGAGGTCAATCCATAGCCGCATGCTCACACATCACATTCACTTCTAAAGAAAGCATCATAAATGCATCAATGACTCTGATATTTTCACTCCATGCTTCTGCTACAAATATCATGAATCAACTAAAGCTTCCGCTACTCTGATGAAAAGATTTCATGATCCAGAATGTGAGCATGTCGGTCCAAAAGTCACAACTTCACATAATGCCAACACCGCAATGGAAGAGTCAGAGATTTATGGTAGCTGATGATCTCAATGCTGGCTCAAAACTCATTATCATGTGGATCAGTTAAAGACCTCCACTTGGATTAACCAAACATGCAAAAATGAAGAATCAATGACTACAGGATACAGAGCAAAGAGCATTATCAAGAATCCAAGAACAATCTTAATTTAATATCTGTTTTTATTCAATGTAATTTGAGGTGACCTCCCTTAGGGGGAGATTGTTAGGATTTAGTAAATCCAGTTATTAAAGTGTCGGTCACCTCAAGTATATGTAATCGTTAGAAAGCTCGTAGTCGTAGTTATTTAATGTTAAGCAGTATTTAGTTATGTAACACCGTGGAGGACGGACATGTCTTTACCCACTGTATGCCTGATCCACAGCCCGTAGGTGGCGTTTTATGTAAGACTATAAATACCCTCTACCTCCCAAGGTAGAGGGTTGGAGCTTATAATAACACTTTTACTTTCTCTCACTAAGTTCCCAAACCTCTAAGTATTTCTCACTCTAAAACCTTATTGTATACGCCTCTTATTAATCATGGTTTGATGTGCTTGTGAAATCCAATATGTTACAAAAATCAAACATGAAAATTACAATTTATGAATAGCATATATATTCTATCATATTTGTGTGTTTGTTTGAGTTAAATGCTTGTATCGAGTCACAATGAATCTTTTGCAGAAAATACCAGGTTTTAAAAGATAGAATTTTCCAAAAATTTTCCAGAAAATGAAACCCAAAAATTCTGTCAGGTCAATCCTGACGGCGTTAGATTTAAAAGCTGTCGAAGTCAAGCACTGTAACAACAGTTTTCCAGATTTTGTTTTTCTATCGAAACTTAATTCTTGAAAATTTAAGTTTTATAATTACAGGATTCTGTAAACATTTATTTTGCAAGCATTATCTTATTCGCTTTCTAGGATAGTTTTTATTATATAAAGAGTTTACCGCCGATTTTATGCGAGGTTTCGTGTTTTTTTTTCTTATAAATTTACAGGTTATATTGGTCAAGAAGATTCAAGTGCATATTGCAAGAAAAGCGTATTATTTACCTTATCTTCTTGAAGAAGAATTAACCGTATTTCTATATTGTTCATGCCGAACAAATCAAGGGAGTATTATTTTCTCTTATCTCTTTTAATTTTTTCCCATTGTCATAGCTTTTGGTACTTTTAAAGAACATTGAGGACAATGTTCAACTTAAGTGTAGGGAGGAAAAAAGGGACACCTTAGAAATTAATCACTTCCTTGATATTTTTCGTGTTTTCTAGTAATTGTGTAATAAACCGAAAGAAATACATGTTAGGGTAACACCAAATTTAAATTTTTTTATGACATTTACGAGTAAAACTTAAGTCTTAATAAAGTGTCTCTTGGATATGAGTTATAGCTAGCACAAAAACCTTACCACTCAAATTCCACCCCCAAAATGTGAGGTTCGCCTTTAGATATATAGGACAAAAAAATTCACTTTTAATGCTTATGAGTGTACCGGTAGTATATAGATTCTAGAACTTGTTTTTCTGATGCATTCCGAGATCGCTAGTGGGACTACATTTGTGTAGTTAGGATTAACTAAATGATAAGTGGCATTAGGATAACCCTTGTTTTAAATATGTTTATAGTTACATTGGCTACACAGGTCAAGTAATTACCCTACACCCTTGTTATGTACTCATTTTTAGTACAAGATACCCCCAGTTTACCCCGCTGAGCCCATTCTTTTCGCGGTTTTCGTGATATTTTGGTGGATTCCCAAATAATGAAGAGTATTGTTTACAATCCACCTCCAAATGTTACACCAAAATCGCCTTAGCCTACCTTGTATGCATTCACTTTTAGTGCATTATTGTTATTTGTTAAAACCTTAGTTAATTGTCTAGTTAATTAGAGGGTTGCTAAGTTGAGGTGTATCTTGTGTATATAGTTTTGGGACGATTAGGACTCATGGGTTTAGTAATATTTATTATGGATTAATGGGGAAAAAGTCAAAATTATAATCCCCATATCTACGTAAATGTTTAAGTACTCCATGTGTTTTAATCCTCGCAATTCGGGTCATTAGTTAGTTTTTATATATTTAAAAGTTTAAGTGTAGGGATCCCTTATGATGTATTATTTTGCGGATGGTAGGGCAAGAGTGTATGAAATAATAATAACAATAATAAAATATAGAAAAAATAGAAAAAGAAAAAAATAAATAGAAAAAGAAAGAAAATAAAAGCATACGGACTACCATCTCGCCTTTTTATCTTTTGTTTAAGTCAAGAAAATTGCAAAAATAGTTAGAAGTTATTGAGTTGAGTCTTGGCTTAGCAACGCCACATTTTACATGTGATTAGCTAGATGATTGACTTGACACCAATAAATTTTCATATATAAACCAAACCTTATTTTCCATACCCTTACACCTAATCTTACAACCCTTTAAATGCTCTCTTTGATAGCTTATCATAGGTGCTTACACCAAAGCGGTGGAGGTTTGATCTTTTCTCAAGCCTATGGTAATCTACGTGCTATGACAGGTAGGGAGTGTTTAATTTTCCCGTTTCCATACATGTTATACAACTTATACACCTGAGAGATGAAAGAATACAAACACTTTATGTAAGGTGCTAGTATATAATTTTGTGCTTGTTTTCACTATTATAGAGCTTGTGGATGTTGTAAACTGCTTTAAACCAATTTTAAATGCCCCTAACTTGTAAATTGATTGGATATAAAGACATTTGCTTGAGGACAAGCAAATCCCAAGTGTAAGGATATTTGATAAGGATTTAAAACGTTCATTTTTAGGGGGTCATTTAAGCTCTAAACTCGTAAATTTATGATCAATTATTGCCTTAAATCGTTCATTTTCACAATCTAGGTACTTTGGACGTAAAATCTGGAAACTGACACCTTTTTGGGCTAATTTGGACAAGACAACGAAGAAAAAGACCAAGTTACGAAAAAGTCTGGGAAAGGGATCCAGAAGGCGTCACAACCTCAACGTGACGCCGTCACTTGCATTTGGACGTGATGATTTGATAGAAATTTTACATGTGAAGGCTCAGAACATTTGAACAAGTATAGAACCTGACGGTGTCACTTTTATTTGAAGACCAAGATTCAGAGTAAAAATTACACGAGACGACTCAAACTTTTTAAAGAGTGATGGCGTCAAAGACACAAGACGACGCCGTCACAACGGCAGCGACGTAACTAAAAACCCTAATGACGGCGAGCTGACAGCGTCACAACCATAACGTAACACCGTCACAATTGTAAAACTATATATATTTTCATATGTTTTCCATTATTCATATAACACTTTGGAGAGGCAAACCCTAGACGAATTTGGGCAGATTTGTAAGGCTTTTTCAGCCACCATTTAAAGGGTTGTAACATTAGGTGTAAGGGTATGAAAAATGTCTATATGTTATTTGATTATATGCTTTTATTTTCTTTACTTTAACATGATAGGTAAAATTAATTAGTTTTTGCTTGGATCTTATGAAACCTAGTTATTAATCTTGTCTTCTCTTGTTGATTGGTTGTCTTACATTAGGAGTAGGAAAATGATGCAGGTTTTACTGACCAGGTCTACTCTAATTCACTAACGAGCAGTGTACCCGGTCGTGTGCAGTGTAGTATTTGGTAAAACCGAGGTCGTCCCAAGAGCTATGTGTGTGGTTTAATACTAAGTCTAGGTGTCACAGATTTTAATATGATTTTGATAAGAAATTGACTAATTAACTACTAAAGCAAATAAAGGCAAAGATGTGATCAATAGAGGAGAGTGGTGCTAACCTAGTTACTCATCCTAACTAGTAATGTTTATGTCTAATTACTTCAAATTACTTCAGGTGGGGTCAAAGTCGAGAGGACAACATTTGGTCAGTTCGCCCTAACCTATCAGCAAAGAGCCACCACTGGAGAAGTCAGGTGTCCCCTCATAAGTCCAGTTGTTCCTGGTCCCATAAGTCAACTCATTAAGTTCCGCTACATGCTAGACTTATAATAGTGAGTGCCCGGGCGCTAGCATCTTAGACACTCACCCCCTAATTATTAAGTTCATCCAAACGGTAGGTGATCAGTTGGTCAAATCGCACAAGTAGAAAGGGTCGTCAGTTGGTCATATCTTAACCTTTCCGTCTCAGTCTACTCACTTAGGGTCACCTGGTCATATCTCCTAAGCAACTAGCCTCTACCGCCATTAAAAACTACCAAAACAAGGGTAGCTACCAATAAACTATGCATGCATACACTTAGAAATAATTATACAGAAGCAATGTAAATGCAAACAAAACAATTAAGGAATCATAACTAGGCAAGCACCAAGAGGTGCTTAGCCACTCATATTAACCATACAAATCAATTCAATGTTTAATGTTACGAAATACATGAATCGAAAGTAAAGAAAATATGAAAAGCTAATGCTTATCGTAGGGGAGTGATTTCTCCCTTGGAGATAGCTCCGTATGCTCCTCTAGATCTGCCTTTGGCTTCTTCTCACGTTCTCTGATTGTTGTGTGTGAAATGGGATGATTTGAAATGCTGGAAATCGTGGGGTATTTATAGGCTAGATCTTGGTTACGGCGTAACTAATAAAATAGTTACGCCGTAACATATAACTTCTTCATAAATTGCACTAGAAGTGCTGGTTACGGCGTAACCTCAGGAAGGGGTTACGCCGTATCTTCAATAAATCTTGGTTACGCCGTAGTTGATGCATGAGTAACAGCGTAATTATCGGCGGCGCGGAACCTCATTTGACCTAATATGGTTACGTCTTAATCTTTGGGAGAGTTACGCCGTAATCTTCTGATAAGTTGGTTTTCTGAGCCACGCTTTATTTACGGCGTAATGTGAGAGAGGAGTTACGCCGTAACTTCTTCAAAGTGAGCATACTATGATAAATCTTCAATAAACTCTCCAATTCCGCGTCTCTTTAGCTCCAATGCTCGTAATTTACCTGAAAGTGAAATATAATGGAAAACAAGCGTAAATCCATATAAATGATATAAATTGCAAGCATTATCGGGGGAAATTGACACTTAATATTCAGGATAATTTGATATTATCAAATATCCCCCCACTTGAACTCTACTTGCCCTCAATTAGACCTTATTAGATAGATTCCTAAAAAGATATCTCCCATTAGCTGGAAAATATAAGTTTACAAATCCCTTATGCTAGAATAAAACAAAGCCGAACACCTCACTAAATGGGAACGAAACACTCAAATCTCTCAACTTTTCTAAGTGTCAATTTCGGGCTGATCACTCAATTGCACAGTCATAGCATGTATTCTATCATAAGCTTGGCGGTTACATAAATCTCCACCACTAGAGTTAAGGACAAAACAATTCTCGAAGGCAATATGGGTAGACACAACAAAGTTTAAGGGTGATTTGTGATTACTAACATGTCACGACGAAGTGGACAAAATCAATGATACATGACCAAATCCATGGCCAAGACACCAAAGATTGCTCGCTGCATCACCTAGACACGCTTCATGACTAAAGGGTAGGATAAGACATGGGATATATAAATGGTGAAAAATAAAAATCAAGCAAATAGTCTAAATCTATAACCAAGTCATCACCACTTACCGTCCGCCCAAAGTTCAAGCTTTGAAGTTAAGAAACCGGATCATGATATACTAGGTAGACGTGTCATTAGAGGACGTCATGATGGGCACACTACATTTTCTCCAACTGTTGGCACTATTACCAACTCCAATCTTCAAATGTGACCGAGCTGGCCTCCTCGATACTAAATCTATATAAAGCTCATAACATAGTGCTTATAACATCGCACTTTACAATAAACTGAATAGCATAACTATTTTATTTATTTATTTATTTTTTCGAATCATTTTTTTTGAATCATAACTATAATAAGTAAACATAACATCCCCCCACTTGAGATGAACAATAGGAATTCGGGAGGTCTTCAATGATCTTTAAGAATATGTCGTCGACGAAAGCGTGATTCCCGAACCTTTCCACTTGAACCTTGAACTTAGGCAAATGACGACTTCCCAATCACAAATAAAGACTACAGGGTAGGCTAAGGTGTATGGATGTAACGAAACAATATATTGGGTTAACAAAATGAAAGGAATGGCTCAGATGGGTGTATCTAGGGGTATCATGCACTAAAGGTGAGTGCAACAAAAGGGTTTCACATGGGGGTCGAGAAGTCGAGGTGACTAATCGATAGACACACAATGGTAGGAAATTTGGGTGATAATCCTATAATACTGCCTTCTTAAACTGAAAAGTCCAAATACATCGAGCTAACTCAACATACCTCGTCTATGGTCTTGAAATGATGCAAAGGCCAAGTTCTAAAGTTTACAAGCTACCGGCACACTCATAATTTGGTGGATTTGGGGAAAAAAAATTTAAACGGATAAGGCTAATCTCACCATATAATATCAAGGGTTATATGTGCTCGGCTAAGGTCTAATCTAGTTAGGTTAAGAAAAACATGTCAAATTTTTAAAAATGGCATAATTTTTCAAAATAAACTAGAAAAACGAGGGCAAAATAAAGTTCTAGAGACAATTCTACTCCCGTCCCCCCACTTGAATTGTACAAAGTCCCTTTTGTACTAAGCGTTAAATAAAGGTGAAGAGAAAAGTAGAATTAGAGCGATAACTTCCCTGAAATTTGCTCCAAAAAGAAAGAAGGCCCACGAAACAGAGTCGTGCCTTCGCATAAGCATCCACAAGCAAACTTCAATCTCTGAAATCACGCTACCGACAAGCATAATTCTAAAAAAGAAAAAAGAAAAATGAAAAAATGAAAAATAAACCTAACTCACTTTCGTAGGAATCACGGTTGCATTTAGCATATGCAACAAGCCTTTTAAACCAATTGGTGTCCCAAATGGACGAGTGAAGTCTCGTGAGCAATGTTGCAAAAATCGTGAATCGGTAGTCGGGCGGTCGACCACCCTGCAGCGAGTAATCGGTCAAGGCATGATTAATCGTTGATTAATCAGGTTGGCATTTCCTGCAAGTTTTGGGTATTTCCGGAGACCAAACTAAAGATCTTAACTGATTCCAAGCCTACTCTGTTTCCAAACCTCAATAAAAGACTTCAATTCTGATTATGAGGCTCGTTGTGCGTTATAAGTGAAATAAACGATCCCCATTGTGTGTCATAAGTGAAATTATTATTTTTTTAAAGTTTACCGATTCGACCGATTTTTGACCGATTCGGCCGATTTTTAACCGATTCGGCCGATTTTTGACCTGTGTTTGGCCGATTTTTTTACCTGGCCAATTGTTTGACCTATTTTCAAAATTCCACAAGATGTATTGCCGATTACCGATTAATCGGCGATTAATCGACCTATTCGGCCGATTTTTGCAACACTGCTCATGAGGGTTTACAGGGAACACACCCACAAAGTTCATTTAAAATACTAATACAAGGTTATTGTGTTTAAAATGAAAGAAGTAGTGCAGAGGATAGTTACGTCATAACTCCAGAAGGAGTTACGTCGTAACTAGGCAAAACCTGGCATACGCTGCAAAAGTGTAGCTACGGCGTAAGCACTGAGATGGGATAACGCCGTAATTGGTAGCGCATCTGAAGTTCTGCTGCAAGGGGCCTGTTATGGCGTAACCATGAGAATGAGTTACGCCGTAACTTTGGTCAGATCAACATGCTGCAGCAGCAACTTTTCTTTGTTTCCTGCAAAAATGGTTAAAAACACAAAACCCAACAGAAATGGAAATAAAACAAAAGAAATGGATAATTCGGGTTGTCTCCCGAAAGAGCACTTTTCTTTATTTACGAGTCTTTAAGTTAGACTCAGAGCCTTGGGGCTTTATGGTGGCCTTTGGACTTGGCCAACTTCCTCCATGTCCTTCATTAAGTTATGTCTGACCCAAGCGACATTTGTGGCAGTGCGGAGGTATTCTTTAGTCTCGATCTTACGAATTTTGAAAATTTTTTCCTCCGGTCCCAAGTGGTATCGAGTGAACTCATACTTTTTGGCTATAATCGGTGGCGGCCTCTTATACGGAATGCCAAGGAGTTTGCATCTTCTTTTCTCATGTGCTTCATCATCGGGGTCAACGAACCCATCTTCACCTTGTAGTTCGAGGTAATCAAAATCATCATCGTCGGAATCGGTATCTTTAAGAGGTTTATCGTCGAGTAAATTTTCCACTAGCACTTGTTTGCATTCCTCTTTTTCCTTCCTCGATGAATCCTTGGTGTCATTATCCGATTCTTCATTTGGAACTTCGTTGTTTGGTTGATCTTTACTCATACATCCATTCCAGATTTTCTCCTTAGTTAGCGCGTCTATTTTTCCGTATTTGATTCTGACCCAATCGTCGAATCCTAAATCTTCTGGCCAAGGCAATTCTGTTCTTTCCGAGTCATTAGTCGAGGTCCATAGGAACTCGTCTTCCCCAGCTCTCTCAATGCTGCTTCCCTCGTCACATTCATAATCAAAAGGGTTGCAAGATGCCCAAAAGTTTCCGTCAGGGGTTTTAATTTGCTCACACCAAAGACTTCGAGTTCCTTCTTCATCGTTGTTGCAAGAAGGAATATCGTTGAGAGGCTTAATGGTCTTTCCTTGAAGAATATGTTTTTCATATTTGAGCTCTAAATTTCTCAACAAAACTGAATTAATTATTGCGTCACCGAACCTTACTGAGTACCAATCTCTGAATGATAGGACCCCAAAATCAACATCATGTCTTCTCGATTCATGTGGGCATATCCAAACTTCTTTCTTCACAGTGCCCCCTCCGTTGCAATACTCACGAAAGGGGTTACAAGTCGGCCATGCTTGTGTGAACTCATCTTCCATGATTAGTAAGGGTCTGCAGCAATGCTTGATAGGTGGTCCTTCCACTTCGTTAATCAAGAACTTGGCTAATCTTTCTTCATCGTTAAGTGTAGTCCACATGTATCTTTCATCTTTAACCCTCTCCTTATCAAGCCCTCCATCGCAGGCCTTCTGAGGGTCGCAAGAGGCCCATAGGTTGTAACACTCTCCATAATCAATTGCAATAGCCTTACACCAATGATTCTTCCTTTTAGAGTCGTCAAATTTGGTAGACTTGTCATTGCTTGTGTCCTGGTTACGCTGTAACTCCGATGTTTGGTTACGGCGTAACTCTCTTCTGCCTTCGGCATCATTGTTTCTATTAAACTCATCGGTGGACTTGTCATTTTCAGAAAATACGGCTTTACATACTGTTGATTTGTTCTTTTGTGCCTCATTTCTTTTTTGTACCTCGTCGCCAAGCTTTCCAATCATAGTTTCCAAGTTCTTTAGTGATACGTCATGGCTAGAAAGGCTTTTGTTTGTTTTATCTTGGAAGTTTTTCAGCCATTCTTTTTGCTCTTTCTGTCTCTTGGTCGAATCCACAAGGTACTTATTAATCATTTCATCCAAGTTAGCTCTTCTTTCACCACGCTCATAATATGGTGGGGGTTCTCCACGATAGCCATTAGGATTATCCCCGTAAAATGGTCGATTTTCTCCATATTTAGCTTCTTCGATCGTGTTTTCTTCGATAATGTTAGGACAATTCTTAGTTAGATGTCCTCCCCTACAGCTTTCGCAACCAACTTGGATGACATGAACAGTTTCTTTGATTTTTAGCATATCTCGACCTAGATTTTCTAGCTTGTTAGTTATGGCCGCAATTCCATCAAAACTTCCGCCTTGGTTTCTTTTGCTTCCTCCATCGTGCCATTTTTGGGAATGATCAGCCATTTTTTGAATGGCTTCAATTGCTAGATTAGGATTCATGCTCGGGATTGGTCCTTGATAGTCCAGCATCTGCCTTGTAGTTATGTTGATTCCTTTGTAGAAGATGTTGACTTTGTTAATACAAATAAGCCGTAAAAACGTTTATTTATATTTTACGATCTTCTATTGTTTTGTCGATAACAAACGTAAAATCATTTTAAGGAAACAAATAAAATACGTAAATGGTTTGAGCCAATAGTTTTTCTAACACACTTACGTTTTCACATAAAACACTAAAACAAGTAACTAAAGCTGCAGCAAAAAAGAAACATCCTAAAGGTAACAAAGTAGCAGCAGATAAAGAAGCTGAAGGTACAGGTGTTGTTGAAAGTCAAGTTAGTGCAGTTCAAGGAAGTGGTGTTCAATCTGAAAATCAAGATCCAGCAACTGAAGATCCCATCATACATGATGCATCTCTGTCACAATCCCAGCAACATCAAGATGAAGCAATTGCCGATCCCAGCATGCATGATCAAGCCCAGTGTCAATCCCAACAACATGATCAATCCCAGTCTGATTCTCAGCTGCAGTCAAGTGATATTCGAGTAGTTTCTGCTTCAACCCATCCTGCTACACGAAGAATGACTAGGCAGCAGGTTGCACTGGAAAGAATGATGGCCTCACCATAGGTCAAATTCTGTTATGCTAATTATCTAGACAATATTTCATCTAGTTTATTTCCTATGGACAAGTTATGTACTCTAAAAACATATGTGTGTATGTGTCTAACTGTAGTTCCCATGCTTTGAAAAGTATGCAATTTTATGCATTTGGAATTATATCCATTTGCATTAACTATGGAACCATGTCATTATTGTGTATTTTTTTAGATTGACTAAGCTTGATGTGTGAATAATTTGCATCAAAAGTAACCAAAGCTAAACAGAACCTCTTAAAAATGTTGATATTTAAAAGTCAACCCTAAACAAATTGCTAACCATCTGTATACCCATAAGGCATTGAAAATAAAAAACAAACCAAACTGAATACTTCATAACAACGTTACTACAATTCAAGTTACAAAACATTAACCAATCTCGCCTCATTACATAAAAGCTAAAAAAGTTATCCCAATGCATAAACAATCAAGAACAACATCCAATTTAGCATCAGGTAAATCTTCCACTTCCACACATCACCTTCAGCAGCTACTAATCTTGCCTCAAACTCATTTCTCCCCCTCAAAAGGCCTCAGGATCATACCATCTTATCCACCGACAAGAAGACCCCTATTCATGATTATGACAAGTCATTAAACAACCACCATTGTTACAATGTACTTTGCTGCTTGCGAAAACAAACTAACACAATAAATATTAAGACATACTTACTTCAACAGGACAACCAAAGAATCGACACCCTGGGTTGGTAGAGGTCCACGAAGTGCGAATAATAGCTTGCTTACCACACCAGCAACGTACCATCTTGAAACGATTATCGTTTTGTAGAAGACTGTTTTTGTATGATAGTTTAGGGATGGATGATAAATGTCGACCAAACCGTGTTACACAGACAGCCATATACTAGCTACAAACAATGTACAACGGTTTTTATTTAGTACGCTACAGTGAAAGACGGTTTTTCCCTCACTAACATAACGTTGACAACGGAATTATTGGTCAAGGGACGAGTTTGGCATATAAAGCCCATGTTTTGGACCTCCGGCGATGATAATGCACAGTTTTGTCCCAACGAGAAGCGGATTGACAAGTTTAGGGACCAACAGTGTATTTTAGTCAAAAAAAAAAGAAAGAAGGTTGGCAGTGGCAGACATGCGAGTCAAAGTTTTCACATACACCTCACTGAAACTATAATGAAAAGATTTTTTTTTTTTTTTTTTTTTTTTTTTTTTTTTTTTTGTGTGTTTGTTTTTAACGGCTGAATTTATTAGAAAAAACTAGCAATGAGCTAGAAAGACAAAGATTACATGATTACAAGAGAAGAGTTAAGCCAATTGGTCCAAGAAAAATTAAATCTACCCTTATATTTACACCATTAAAGGAACGAGCCACAATGTCATCGAAAATAACCGATTTGGAAGGAATGGTAGAACCAAACACCAATTTATTCTGAATATTCCAAATAAACCACCAAGCAATATAGAAGACACCTTCAATAAGCAACTTACGTTTGGGAGGAAAATTATGGCTCAAAATCCAAGATTTCCATTCCTCATAAAAAGAAATTTGAGGGGCACTAACTTTCCACCAAGAGGCAATTTTGTGGTAAATATCACAAGCCTTAGATCAAGCATAGAAAATGTGATTAGTAGATTCCGCATACTTCTCACAAATCAGACAAAGAATAGTATGAATATCTAACCCTCTTTTGGATAAGTTAATACGAGAGATAAGAAAATTCAACTTAATTTTCCAAGCGAGAATGTTTACCTTAATAGGGACAATCTTCCTCCAACGAAATTAAGAAGAAACCTCAGGAAGCAATTGATCGTCAATAAATTGTCTAACCGAAGCAACCGTAAACTCTTTCGTACCTGACAAAGACCAAGATTATCTATCTCTCATGTTGGGAAGCTGCAAACCGTTCAAACAATTCACGAGGTCACAGTACTTCTCGAGCTCAACACCTCCTCTAGGAGGACGATGTAAGGAGAAGCCGACATTGGCGTGAGCTAATTTAGATGCAACACTTACATGCTTACAAGTTTCCAGTTTAAAAACACGACGGAATAGAGATTTAAAAGCTATATCTCCTTTCCAAGTATCTTCCCAGAAAGAGGTATCAAAACTTTACGTTAAAATGATTTTACGATTTTTATCGACAAAACATAGGAAGATCGTAAATTATAAATAAATTTTTTTTTATGGTTTATTTGTATTAACAGTAATTTTTCTAGCTGGTATAAAGGCACTTTGATTCTGGTTTACAAGTCCTCAGAGGGCCTTTTTTATCTTATTATTTATGATTTTGCTCATGATTTTATAGACAATATTACAACATGCAATAGGTCTATAATCAAGAACTTTAAGATGAGCACTTATCTTGGGGACAAGGGTGATCAGTGTAGCATTGACCTCTCCAAGCATCTTCCAATAATCAAAGAATTCTTTAACAGCATCACAAGCTTCCCCACCAATAATATTCCAAGCCTTATTGTAGAATTTTGTAGTGAATCCATCAGGCCCGGGAGCTTTACTATCATGAATATCAAAGAATGCTAACTTGATTTCTTCATATATTGCTTACTAGTTTAGTCATTGATGCTATTTTTCTAGATCACATTTTAATATTAATAAATCTCGTTTACCTATACTCTACATGAGCACTAACGGGCAGTGTACCCGGTCGTGAGTAGTCTAGAATTCGGTAAAACTAAGGTCGTCCTAAGAGTTAAGTGGCGGATTCTAACTTAATTTTCTATTGTCACTAAAAAGAGGTTTTTGATTGAATTGCAATTTACTAATTAAAATAACAAGAAATGAAATGTGAAACTATTAGTGGGAGAAATATGTTCTAAGCTAGTTACTAATATTATCATGCCATAATCTAGTTTTCCTACTATCGCCTTATGTGGTGGTTAAATATCATTAGGCTCAGGTGGTTAAACTGCCTAACCTATAATCGTAGACTCCAACTCCTTTGTTATTAAGCGCCATAGAAATTCAAAGTCTACTCTTAGTTATTAAGCGCCAGCTATCTTTCTAGACTTATTCTTAGTGCTTTACACACTAAACCAAGGTTTGGTCCACTCAAGGTTCCTGCATTTCTTAAGTATCTCTACCAAAGTAGGTAGTCCTTTGGTCAATTCTTACACAAGGGAGACCTTTGGTCAATTCTAGCAAACCCCCCGCAACCTAACACACTAGCTTTCTATGGTCAATACTAACTAGTATACTAGGCACTAACTAGCTTCAATACTACCAAAATACGGAGATTAACAAAAATCTAGAAAGATAAACACATAAAGCAATAAATAAACAAGAAAACATAAATCATGGAATTGATAAATTCATAACTAGGCTAACACGTGAAACGTTTAGCCTCTCATATTAAGTAATGCAGCAAAAACAATGTTATTAATCATATTGAAACAAGACATTGAATTCGATACAAATACTTGATACGAAGCTAAAGCTATTAAATTAATGGGATGATTTCTTCCTTGGAAAGTGGTCTTGAGCTGTTGAATTTCGCCCTTCTGAAGCCCTAACTCGTCCCTCCTTTGTTGTGGTGAAAGAGTGATGAATAATGCAGATTTAGGGCTTGTATTAATAGCCTCAACATGGTTAGGGTCTAACCTTAAGTAAAGGGTTACGCCGTAACCCCCATATAACTGGACAATCTTATCATTAATTGATCTTCTATGGTGTAACCTTGACATTGGGTTACAATCATAGAACCCTCGTAAACATTTTCATCACTTTTGCGCGCGTAACCAAGTGATTAGGTTACGGCGCAACCTCTTGATCACTAAATTTTGGCTAAGTCTTTGAATTTCTATGGCGTAACCATGTCGATGGAGTTACGCTGTAACATAGAGCAACTTTGACTTTGGTCTTCTAAAAATAATCCTTGTTACGGCGTAGGTTGTAACTTCCCTCTACGCCGTAACCTTCTTCTGGTTAGCAAACTCTTGTATAACTTCGTTAGTTTTCCTTCCAAATTCGCATTTCTTCGTTCCATTGGTTATTTATACACTGAAATGAAATAATAAGTAATAAGAGTCTGTATTCATGCAAAACTACACAAATAGTGAACATTTTAAAAATAAACTAACACTAAAATATCATAATTATTTGATGTTATCAATCATGAACTAAGCATCTTCTTCAATGACTGTTTGAAATGTTGACAGTGTTAGGATCATAGTTTTAATATATAATTGATCTCTCTCATTAAATGTATAATATAATCATAGTTTTAAAATCATTAATAATGACATTTATTGCATAAAGCTTAACCTTTGTAGATAAGAGATATAGATATAGACTTGAGATTGAAAAAATGGTGTGAATTTCATATATTACCTTAAAACCACAACTAATTTCATATATACTCAACTAAACTAGTAAATATCATATATATTCAAAAACATATTTTAAATTTCATATTTCCTCAATATTACATATTTTACTAAAATTATATTTTATTAAGATCATTTTGCCCTCATGATTTCTACCAAATGATTCACATCTATAACAAATTAAAATATTCTACAAATTTTAAACTTATTTGTGCAGTAGTTCATTAGGTTGGTTCTTGTAAGGACTTGTCACTGCCACGTCAGCTTTCTCTCTCCAGCGACCTTCAGGTGATTGGGTGCCCCAGTAAGGGCGACCAAGATTTTTTTTTTTTTTTTTTTTTTTTTTAACACAAAATAAAATTTCATTATTAATTAAAACGTTCCATAATAATTCAAATAAAATTAAAACATTACGACAATACAACGACTAAACTAGTTTTGATTATGACGATGCCAAATGTCTTCCACCAAATCGGCTTTGAGGCTAAGATGAGTTGTTTTGTTGCATATCTCCCTGGTAATTTCCAACGATTCCACATGCGTTCTTATGGGATCATAAGAACGGTGCTGCTCTGCTGGAAAGAATATGGGAGATATCGCCCGCTCTTCGTCCTGAATTATCATATTATGTAATATGATGCATGTGTACATTATATGCGATAGACGCTCTTTGTCAAACCCTTTAGCCGGATGTTTAATCATTAGCCACTTCTTCTATATTACACCAAAAACACGTTCCACATCTTTTCTTGCTGCTTCGTGCATCGTCTTATACAATATTCGTTTGTGATCATTCGTCCCTAGATTTTTAATGGACTTCATAATAACCGAGTATTCCGGAGATATCCCATCAGCAAGATAATATACGCGTTTATAAGGCACGCCGTTAGCAACGAATTCCACATCCGGTGCTCTCCCCGTTTTGAGATCGTTGAAAAGAGGCGATGAACGTAAAACATTTACGTCGTTATTCGTCCCGGCGACACCAAAGAACGCATGCCAAATCCATAAATCGTGGGACGCGATCGCTTCCAATAAAATGAAAGGATTTTGCCCGTGATCACCCCTACAAAATTGAGCTATTAAAGCATGTGGGCAATTCTCCCACGGCCAATCTGTGCAATCGATGCTTCCTATCATCCCAGGAAACCCATGACTTTCGTAGTGATGAGCATGGAGTTTGTCAATGTCAGTAACCGTCGGATTTCGCAAATACTCTGCATCATATAACTCCATTATGGCCTCACAAAATTTTTCGAGAGACTCACGAATTGTTGACGCACCCATTTGCACGTATTCGTCTAGAGCATCAGCATTGACTCTGCCAATTGACGGATTGACGAAGTACACTTCATCAATGGAGAAACACCAAGTACGCCTTTATGGTGATTGAGAAGACTGATGGACCACTAACACCAACTGCACAACACATGCTAGAGGGTATTAAGAAAGAGGCTGTTAAGTATAATGTTTTATGGAATGGGGGAACTAAGTTTCAGGTTAGTGGACCATGGGGTGACCAATGTGTAGTTAATGTTGTACACAAGTCTTGTACTTGCAGAAGATGGGAGATAGCAGGTTTATCATGTAAACATGCTGTTGCTACCAATTAGAATATGACTTTAAATGGGCAACAAGTAGGAGCTGTAGAAACATGGTGATGTGTTTCACGTGTTGCAAGTTTTAAAAATTTATAAAAACGATTTAACCGTCTAATACTATAAACACATACGAGCAAGTATACTCATTCGCGATAGCAAAGGTGGGTAAG
Source organism: Chrysanthemum seticuspe (assembly GCA_019973895.1). Classification (NCBI taxonomy): domain Eukaryota; kingdom Viridiplantae; phylum Streptophyta; class Magnoliopsida; order Asterales; family Asteraceae; genus Chrysanthemum; species Chrysanthemum seticuspe. Next base: position 289,378,003 of record BPTQ01000006.1, on the reverse strand, counting down.
TCGAGATCGTCCCAAGGGATTTTATGTTCGAAATTGTTTTCTTAAAAAGATTTGTAACAAGAAAGATTTGTCAAGGCTTCCTCAAAAAGTGATGTTATAGTGAAATTCAACAATAAGAAATATATATATACTTGTGTGTAGTCTATAGGCAATCATAAGTAGTGTTCATGAAGGCTTGGTGTAAACTCTTGATGTGATGCACAAATCATAAGCAAATAATTTCCAACCATGGTTTATGTTTGTAAAAATCATTCTAAGAACAAAAACATATAGGTAATCCTTTCGGTCCTTATTCTAATGATTATCCTTTAGAAAATTCATTTGTTTGTAAAATGTTCTTATTAAACTCGTTCTTACGAATCTTTCGACCTTTCGTGATGAAAATATTTCTAGTCTTGTTTTAATAAGTAAACATGGTGGTTGTCAATCACCATATCCCCATACTAGTTTGTCACTCAACGTTTTTGGAATAAAACACAAGAGAAATCCTTTCGGTCCTTTTTCTTAAAACATGTTTTACTGACAAATCAAACCAAGACTAATATTTTTCCAACAAACTCATTTAAACAAGATCATATATACATGCATCACATATGAGAACACTAGTATGATTTCCTACATCCCAACACACAAGTTTATCCAAAACTACTCCATGATAATAATAACAAAACACAAGAAATAACAAAGTAATTCCAATAACTCAAGAGAATAGAAATCCATAACAAAGTTCATAGAATACCTAAACTTTTGTGATTACAAGAACTAGAATTCGTGGCTTATAGCAACCACACGCCTCCAATCACCTAGCTTAACCGTATAACTCCGAATAACCAAAACAATGGATGAGAATGGCTCTCTCCAACCTCCTGGACGTTTTACAGTGAATACTAAACTTTTGGGATGAATAAAATGGTTGGTAATAGTTTTGGTGTAAACTATTACACTTTGGGTTGTGTCACACCTAGTAAACTAAGTCTAGGTTCAATATATAGCCAAAGAAACTTGTCTAACTGGCCAAAAACGCTTCCCAACAAGTTAATATCAAGAAATGATCGGCCTCCAATGATTATGGGGAGTTAAGGCAACATTAAATGCATCTTTGTGTAACTGCAGACCATGCAACCGGATCGGTTGCACTGGCAACCGGATCGGTTTCCGTTTTGACCATTATCCAGCCGGATCCGGTTACGGGTCACGACCAAATGGCTGGATGCTGCATTTTTTACTTTTGTTGACTTTCTTGGTTTATGCCTCATTCTTTGCTCTCGCTGATGATTTCCAAGGCGAAACTTGATCTTTCCTTGCTGTTGATACTTAGAAATCATTGCGCTTCTTAATCATTGACTCCAAAAGCTTCCTTGCTCGACTTCCTTCCTTGGGAATCTTTCAAATGTGCATAAAAACTTCATTTCTTCATCATTTGTGATACCTAGCTACATATACATACACAATACGCATCTTTTGCACTTTTGCAACAGTTATGAGTAAATATAGCCGATTATTATGCACAAAACCAACAATAACGCTACTAAAAACATGTTCATTTTAGGCGTTATCAAATTCCCCCACACTTAAGTTCTACTCGCCCTCGAGTAGGTCTAACATTTGCAAAAATCGATTTCAATAGGTCTTGACACCGTGGTTCCAAAAATTTAACAATCATCCCAAAAGAGATAATCGTTAATTTGCTTTTAATATGTGAAAAACTTTAAAAACGAACCAAACACTTTAGATAACATAACTAGAACACCTCACGAATGATTTTAAGAATTCACTTAACACTCATATATTGGTGGGTATATGTAAATCACTCAATGCCTAGTCATGATCAATGCTTTTTACCATAAGCTTGTACAAGTATCAAAACAAAGAAACTAAATTCATCAAAGAGGACTATTATTCGGGTTATATCGTTAAGGCTACGGGTTTATAAAAGGTATGGATAAGGCATGGGATGGTTTATGAAATTGGTGATAAAAGAAAAAAATAAAGTCAAGTCTAAACCTCCATGTTGCTAGCCATCATACAAACCACAATCCTGAAAATGATTACTTCTCCTCTTCACATATCGATCTCCACAAATATGTATAACTCAATTTAGCTCATTGGCTAATCAATATTCTTCATATAGCTCATTAGCTATAACCATTTTTTTTAACAAGTTCCCCCACACTTAGTGTAAGCATACACCAAAAAAAATACAAATGAGAAAGACGTCTCCTTCATCTTTGTTGGAGAATGGTACACACTATAGACAAAGTGTAGCTTCTTCATAATCATCAAAAATAATTCAACATTCCAAACAACTAGCAACAAACCAATAGACATGACAAGGGTTGGCTAAGGTTTAAAGTGTAAAATCTTTTTGTATTTTTTTGGATTTAACAAATGAAAAGATTGGCTCAAAGAGTGTAACTAAGGGTATCTAGTGCTAAAGATGAGCACTAAAAAATGGGTCCATATAAGGGTAGTTAACTAACAAATGTGGTTATCTAATATATCATTAGATGTAAAATGTAAGGCCATTTGGGTTAAATCCTACGATGCCTCTTATCACTTGAACATATTTTTATCACTCGAGAGTGATTTTAACCATAATGCATAACTAGTACAAGTTCTAGAATCGACATAATCACCGGCACACTCATAGCAAATATAAAACAAAAGATGTGTTTTATACAAAAAGAAACCTCACAATTAAGTGGAAAAAGGCTATAATGCGCGCTAGAAAATGCTATCGAATCCAAAATGAATTACTTCCGTAATTTGGTTCAAATCAAAAAAATTTCAAAAACCTCATTTTACCATTGAAATACCCAAGTTTTTTTTAATATATCCCAATAATATGTGAAAACAACTAGACAATCAAGGGTGAATTCCTTCTAATTACTAGCATCCAAAAGTTATCTAAAAAAAATATTAAAAATTAAGAATGCGTATCATTTTTCCTATTTTCTTCCCTCCCCCATACTTAAGTTTTGCGTTATCCTCAATGTAATAAAAATGAACTTCTAAGTAAAGAAAATGGGAAAAAGAAATAGTTAAAAGATACCACGGGATAGAATATGCAATACGCATATTGGGTCATAAGCAAGCATGTGAGTTATCCAACTCCAAATATTTGACCATCAATAAGCTTCCGACACATCCATCCTGCAAACAAAAATGCAATACACAATACACAAACAAAACAAAACAATCCAAATGCTACTAAAAAAAACAAAGTATGATAATCATCCTAGAGAAATAGTTAAGAGATAGAGATAATATTGTTTAACGCATGATAACCATTGTTTTTGAAACCATAAATCAAGAATGATCTACGATCACTCGTCGTCCTCGATCATCTCGTCACCTTCTTCATCATCATACTCATCATCATCATCACTCTTGGTTACATAGTTCTCGTCCACAATCTCCGAACGAACTCTCCTCTTCTTCTTCTTTCCTCCAACTCCTGATGACGATCCTCCAACATCATAGCTTGCTCCACCAACTTTGGGTAATCGACCATATGCGGGCACTGGATCAGGAAATGGTGCGTATCCAGGATATGGATATGGATAGGGTCCAGGATAAGAAGTGTAGGGGAAAGGATATGGTGGAACATTGGGTGGATTGTAGGGTGGCAACTCGTAATTGGCTTCTTGAGCCATGTGTTGAAAGATAGGCATTGTATAATCATTGATGTAATAGTTTCTCAACATCATCGAGTCTCTCCACACATCCCTACACTGAATTTCATCTAAATGTTGGTTCCACTCTCCCCATCCTGAATCAAAACTACTGGACGTACCCGTTTGTACGTTCCTCATCGGTATATTTCCTTGCTGCTGTGGTGGTTGTTGTTGTTGCGGTTCAATCCATGCTCCCAAAGTTTTCAATTTCCTATTCAAAGCATTTCCAAAACCATTTGCACTCCACATCTCACTAAACTTTGGCTCTCCACACTTAGGAAACTCACTACTATTGTAATACCCAAGATTTCTTGCCAACCTCGTCACAAAATGTCCTCCACAAATGTTGCTATTACTTTTGATTCCCGGGGCTCTCCTAGACAAATACTCGGCTATCTGCCAAACCGCATTACCATCCTTAGATTCTTCCAATAAAATCATAACCCATAAGTCCGGTTTCTGACATTTGTCCCTGCTTCCATACCTATTAAATGGCCCAGTCACTATCAACTTGTGAAGTATCCTCATTAACGGATTTCTGATGGTTGCAGCATTCCTCCTCGCACAAGAAGGATCTCCCACTCGATTCCAATAAGTGGGCACACTAGGGTATTCTTTTCAAACCTCTGAAGCCTCGAAAAGTGAGCTTCAAATAATCGATGCTTAACCTCATGTGGTTCATACAAGCCAAGAGCAACAGCGAAATCCGGCAAAGTGTAAGCATGATCCCGCCCACAAAGCCTAAACAAAACACAAACTTCCTCCATCAGGTTCCGAACATTCACCTTTCTCTCAAAATACATGGTTGAAAAGAACTCCATACACCATTCTCGATAGACCTCTTCGTTGATGCTAAATGCTCTTTCCCAGGACAAATCATCGAACGAATCCCCATCCGCCGGATACACATAAGATGTCCGCATCATTTTTCTCAACTCCTCTTCACACTCATATTCGGCAAACAAATCCCAATCAATCACCCTCGGAACCAAACATGTCCTATTTTGCAATTTTGACAATCGTTCTCGGAAAGCATGTTTCTCCCCATCGGTGAGATCTTTGAACTTTAGGTTGGCATTTACTTCCGTCTTCAAGCTATACTTGACTTTCTTCCTCTCGTTCCTTTGGCAAAACTTGGTAACAATCGGGTTAATTGGAACCGGTCCCGAGCCTTGAACTACCTACAACAATTCTCTGTAGAAATCATAAATATAAGTCAATATAAGAGTGTTAGAAAAAACGGGAAGGTCCATGGAAGCCTCTAAGGTCCACTTCAAAATTTCGAAAAAAAAATCTAACACAAAACCTAGAACCGGATTCGGTTGCAGGGCAACCTAATCGGTTACTCCTAATGGCCAAATACAACCGTTCGGTTGCGCTTCGCAACCGGATCGGTTACTCATTCTGCATAAGGCTTTTGCCTTCTAATCCATCACCCACTCGATTTTTCTAAGTCCAATCCACTCCTAGACTGCATTCTAACATCATCAATGATTTCTACATCCTCAAATTACTCTAAACTCGCTCTCCAAACCTCTAATCATCACACATTCATCAACTTAGAAGTCAACAAATAAGACCTCAATTCTTCAATCACTTGTTCTAATCAACAATGTGGCATCTATTACTCATTAAAAACGCATCATCTACCACTAGAAATCACCAATTGCAACTTAACTTGATTTAATGGCATAACCTAATTAAATCCGAAAATTCAATCATCTAATACTCATTCCATGTTGAATCAATCACTACAATTCTTTTTGCAATGCATTCCTATATCAATTACCCACTTAATCCTAAAATATTACAACTTAATTCGAATTATATCAAAAACCACCAAATTAGTGACCTAATTTGCAATTCGAATCAAATGCTCTAATTAAACCTCAATTGAGTTAATTGAATGCAGATGCTTACTTGTTTGGGTGCCATGATGATCTTCTACAACTTATACAACCTTCAATTAGCTTCTATTGGTCGAATTTTGCAAAACCCAGCTGGAGGATTAGTGTGTGTATGTGTTTTTTTGGAAAAAGTGAATTTTTGGTATATATACTTGTATGCAACCGGTTCAGTCATGGACACAACCTGTTTCGGTTTGCATTTTTGCCAAATTTTGCATTTTTCTCGTTACTTAGGCATTTTACCTTCCTAGCAACACTTGTTTACTCAAAAATCCTATTAAAGATGCACACAACATTCATCCACCATTTGGAAATTTCAATAATCATCCAATCTCAAAACTCAAATCATCATACTTATAAACTAAAACTAAAACTCATAATCATAATGCATTAACCAAATAACCTCAACATAATAATAAAGATAAAACTGAAATGAAAAAGAAGAAATCCTAAATGCATAAAATTAAAAAGAAGTTCATGAAATTCAAGCAAACAATTGCTTGTTTATTATGGTGCCTTGTTTCTCCTTAGAATTCCTCGAAATACTCATGCCTTAAGATGTCCTCACTTAGAAATTTCCCGGTCAATTCACGGTATGTTTCATAAGTTTTGAACTTCCTTATGAATCTTCTCCCATCAGGACATAGTATATCAAGTTTGACGTGCCATTCTCCATCCCCATTTTGTCTCTTGTAAATGCCCGACCCCTCGGGTCTCCATTCCAAATTCTTGAGTTGAACCGGTAAAGAACCTAAGAAATCGGTTAGCTTCTTGTAAACAAGGATGTTTTTGAATGGATTGTAAAATGCTTCCACCGCTAGTGCGCGTTCCATCTCATCCTCAATATCAAAGTATGGTGGAGCTAGTGGTCCATACATCGGGTTTCCTTGGACATCACGTCCTACTTGAAAACAAGTCAAGTCCTCGTCCGCTTCCATCAATTCTAAATCTTCCATGAATTCCACAGTTGGTCCCTTGGTTTGGGATAATAGGTTTGTTTCGAGATCCCATCATCGATAGTCATCGTACCTCTACCCATGTCTATGATTGCACCACATGTGCGTAGGAATGGTCTTCCTAATAGAAGTGGTAAACTCTTATCAACCGGAATGTCTAGGACTAGAAAATCAGCCAAGTATGGTTGATAACCAATTTGAACTCTTACGTTTTTCACCTCCCCCATTGCTTTTGCTTGGGAATTATCCGCCATGGTAAGTTTCGAATGATTTGGTTGCGGCTTACAAAGACCCAACGTCTTAAACAATGGATAGGGCATAACATTAACATTTGAACCCGTATTGGCTAAGGCATAAACTGGTGTAGTCCCATTCACTTTAATTGGCAAAACAAAATTTCCCGGATCTTTCTCCTTACGTGGCATACCTCTAAACAAAATCCTATCTCTATCCTCCTCCGATAGATCTTTATCCTCCAATCTTGCTCTTGCTAGCATCACCGCATCTAGTTTCTTACGGTAGAGAACGTAATCTTGTAGTACCTCAATTACCGGTTTTTTCTCATTTAGCTCAAGAAACTTTTGTTCAAGGTTTTCCAAAATAGCTTCGTTTTGTTCGTCGGTTAAAGGTTTGAAAGTGTTTGATATAGTAGGTGATGAAGGTGTGTAATCATTTTTGTTGGTGGATGTGGTAGGAGTTAATTTGTTGGATGAGGTTTTCTTCCTATTTGCCTTCCCCATCTTTACTACTTCCACATCTTCCTTTTCCGTATTAGCACATGACACCACAAGCATCTCATTCACTCCTTTTCCTTCTTCCAAATCGGTGATATTGATCCTCATTTCTCCCAAAGCAAAATCAACTTGGCACTTGGTTGTTACAAGAAAATCTCGCCCAAAACATACATTGGGCTCATAAGCGTTCCCTTCTTCCAAGACAACAAAATCTGTTTCAAAAATGTGACCATGAATGTTAACCTTAAGATTCTTAACCGTTCTTCTTCCGTATGCTTCGTAATCCAATCGTACATGACCAATTTGATTAAGAACTTTCTCCACAATGTAATTTTCACCATAAGCCATGTTAAGTTGCGCGTCCCAAGCACTCACCCCTTCTACACTACAAGGTGTACCGAACCTCATAAGTGGCGAATCATACTTCGTTAAAGGTGCTTGTGTGAATACCACAACTCTTCCCTTCTTAGGAAGTTGAACTTTGTTTTCACCCATTTCTTCCATACTAACCGTATCAATTCCCAAATCTTTCTTACTCCCTTCTAAGATATTTCCAATCTTCTCTAATGAACTTCCGGTGTCTTTGAACATCTCATCCAAGTTACGAAGGTATTCCGAAATTCCGCTTAAACTATCCATAATAACTAGCTAATCAAGACAAAACAAAACCAAAAACAAAAATCCATATCATTAGCGTTAGAGTTAGTAAAAACAAAAGCAAACTATAGAAACATATACCAAGCAAGTAAAGACACTTAACAAAACTGAAAACATAAGTTAACACTCAAAATCTAAAAAGTAGAAAAAATTTTACCGAGAGCTCCAACCGGATCGGTTGGCTCACCAACCGATTCGGTTGGTGGTAAACTACTTAACCAAAATGTCCAACTGGATCCGGTTGCGGGTTGCAACCGATCAGTTGGATCGATACCAAATTTTATTTATTTATTTATTTATTTTAAAACCTGAAAATTAATTAAAATTAAAAACTATTAAGTGTACTTAAAACTCTTAATTAATTGAGACTCCTCATTATCCTTTATTAATTAATTAATTAATTAAGCTATTAAATGAAAACTATATTAACTACTCATTAAAACTACTCATTAAGATTACTAAAACATAAAAACTGAAAATTAACTATATCTAATAATTAGAATTAAGACAATTAATCTAAAAAGTAAATAAACTAAGAATAACTAAAATAAAGAAAAACTAAAAATCTAAGAAAACATAAACAACCAAAGATATAATCTATAAAAATAAAAAATGACAAGAATTAATCTAAAAACTATAACACAAATCTCTAAATAAACTAAAATTATGAAATCAAAATACAAAAATAAATCCGAGAGCACTAACCGGATTCGGTTGCAGGAGCAACCGAATCGGTTAGCTTCAGACCAAAACTCTTTTTTTTTTTTTTTTTTTTTTTTTTTTATTCACGAAATCCAATTTCAAAACTACTAATTTTACAGAAAATGAATAAAAATCAAATTGCTTAAATCAAAAATCAAAATCCCCAGCAGCGGCGCCAAAAACTTGGTGTGTTTCCCGTGTTGCAAGTTTTAAAAATTTATAAACACGATTTAACCGTCTAATACTATAAACACATACTAGCAAGTATACTCGTTCGCGATAGCAAAGGTGGGTAAGTTGAGATCGTCCCAAGGGATTTTGTGTTCGAAATTGTTTTCTTAAAAAGATTTGTAACAAGAAAGCTTTGTCAAGGCTTCCTCAAAAAGTGATGTTATAGTGAAATTCAACAATAAGAAATATATACATACTTGTGTGTAGTCTATAGGCAATCATAAGTAGTGTTCATGAAGGCTTGGTGTAAACTCTTGATGAGATGCACAAATCATAAGCAAATGATTTCCAACCATGGTTTATGTTTGTAAAAATCATTCTAAGAACAAAAACATATAGGTAATCCTTTCGGTCCTTATCCTAATGATTATCCTTTAGAAAATCTATTTGTTTGTAAAATGTTCTTATTAAACTCGTTCTTACGAATCTTTCGACCTTTCGTGATGAAAATATTTCTAGTCTTGTTTTAATAAGTAAACATGGTGGTTGTCAATCACCATATCCCTATACTAGTTTGTCACTCAACGTTTTTGGAATAAAATACAAGAGAAATCCTTTCGGTCCTTTTTCTTTAAACATGTTTTACCGACAAATCAAACCAAGACTAGTATTTTTCCAACAAACTCATTTAAACAAGATCATATATACATGCATCACATATGAGAACACTAGTATGATTTCCTACATCCCAACACACAAGTTTATCCAAAACTACTCCATGATAATAATAACAAAACACAAGAAATAACAAAGTAATTCCAATAACTCAAGAGAATAGAAATCCATAACAAAGTTCATAGAATACCTAAACTTTTGCGATTACAAGAACTAGAATTCGTGGCTTATAGAAACCACACGCCTCCAATCACCTAGCTTAACCGTATAACTCTGAATAACCAAAACAATGGATGAGAATGGCTCTCTCCAACCTCCTGGACGTTTTACAGTGAATACTAAACTTTTGGGATGAATAAAATGGTTGGTAATAGTTTTGGTGTAAACTATTACACTTTGGGTTATGTCACACCTAGTAAACTATGTCTAGGTTCAATATATAGCCAAAGAAACTTGTCTAACTGGCCAAAAACGTTCCCAGCAAGTTAATATCAAGAAATGATCGGCCTCCAATGATTATGGGGAGTTAAGGCAACATTAAATGCATCTTTGTGTAACTGCAGACCATGCAACCGGATCGGTTGCACTGGCAACCGGATGGGTTTCCATTTTGACCATTATCCAGCCGGATCCGGTTACGGGTCACGACCGAACGGCTGGATGCTGCATTTTTTACTTTTGTTGACTTTCTTGGTTTATGCCTCATTCTGTGCTCTCGCTGATGATTTCCAAGGCGAAACTTGATCTTTCCTTGTTGTTGATGCTTAGAAATCATTGCGCTTCTTAATTATTGAGTCCAAAAGCTTCCTTGCTCGACTTCCTTCCTTGGGAATCTTCCAAATGTGCATAAAAACTTCATTTCTTCATCATTTGTGATACCTAGCTACATATACATACACAATACGCATCTTTTGCACTTTTGCAACAGTTATGAGTAAATATAGCCGATTATTATGCACAAAACCAACAATAACGCTACTAAAAACATGTTCATTTTAGGCGTTATCACATGGGCTCATCCTTGTTACTATCTTCTCACTTGGGAGGCAACCTACAAACACCATGTCCAGCCTATAACTAGCAGCGAACATTGGGAAAAATCAACTGTGCCAACAACAATTGTTCCACCGAAATCCGAAGCAGACCCGCCTAGTGCAAGAGGTAGAAAAAGTGTTAGGATAGCTCCAGAAAGTGAAGAGATTGTGAAGGATGGTAAGCTGTTAAGGGCTTGGAAGAGTGTTAAGTGTAGTATTTGTGGCATTGCTGGACACAACCAGAAAACATGCCTAAGGTATGGTGGAGCTGAAAGTAGTCGAACTGCCAAAAAGGGAAATGTCAAATAGGTGCTTTTGTGGAGGCAGTCGATCGGCCAAAAACACAACCAAATCAATCCCCCCCCCCCCACGATCGAGTTATATTCACACTTTTAAATAAATAAATGTATCCGTTGCATATCCACAATCCTACCGTTATAAATTAAATTTTTGAACGTTTGTGGCTTAAAAAAAAAAAAAGAGAGACTACCCTATAAATACACAACATATTTACACACTAAATTCACAAATCTCATTTCACACATACTCTATATTCTTTCCACACTATGAGTTTTAATTCTTACGAGCTATTCATTGCCGATTCGTCATTGGATGATGAAAATGAAGTTAGTACCGAGTTTATGATGTTTGCGGAAGAGTTTTGGGAGGCTTTTCAAGCGTCACAAACTAAACTCTCACGAAACACTGTTAGTAGGGATCGTCTGGGTGCTCATAACCGTTTAGTGGATGCTTACTTCAACGAGACCCCAAGATACGGCGATATAGCATTCCATGATCGTTTCCGAATGAGCCGACGACTATTCACACGAATTGTCCGAGATATAACCGATCATTCACCTTATTTCCAACAAACTCCTAGTTAAACGATCAAAGCCAATAGTCTCAAAAACTTGTCGGATGTCGGTGTTGGCAAGAAATGATGGTTCTACAACACGACCTTCATGAAAAGACTCTTTTCGAGAAACTTGAAAGCTTTCCTGTCTTCCGGGCTAAGTCCATCCTTTCTATGGTACATTGGGATGTAGTGGGCGGTATCTTGATAGTCTTGTTTTCGGTTACTTGGCATGATTGTTCCTATATAACACAACCACAATGTGGTGTTAATTGTGAATAGTAGCCTAAAAGGGTTTGATCACAATTTTGCTCAAATCATCTTTATTGAATTCAAGAAATGAATTTAATTTGTATTAACAATGTTAATTCTTTTATTTAGATTATCTTAGAAAACAATGTGGTAACAAATTATGACAAACCCATTTGAACCTAACTTCTAAAGATGAAAAAATTGTAATCCTAGAAATCAAGGAATTAAATTAACAATGTAGTGAAAATTATACTTACACAAGAGATTATTATACTTGAAGGAAATGATCAAATTGCTCCTGTGAACAGTATTTGGATTTTTGTTCGTGAGTCTTTGAAGGGAAAGTGGTTGTGGAACTTCCACAGTGATCATTTCTAACTTATGCTGTCTTCTGTTGCACGGATCCCACGGATCACTCTCATTAGGGATCCGGCTAGTTCAAACTCAGGGATCCGGCATGACAGCAAAAATTTAGCTTAAGCATTCCTTAATAACTTTAATTTGGGAGTTCTAAAATGCCTAAAGTTTGATGTTTAAGCTCTATAACTTGTGATTTGGGGTTTTGACAGTTTATTACTAATCCTATTTGACGGGATTCCCTTTTTATGAATTAGTCACAATTCTTGGGAGGTTTTTCAAAGATTATGATAAAATCTCATTTTATCATAATATAAGAAATTTCACATGGATATTCATTGACATAGATGAAGTGTCAATAATCCTTTTGTGATGAATAATGATTGAGGCTATCGAATAACCGAGATATCATTATTACAGATTAATAGTGTAGTCTATATAAATCAATCGAAGAATACTATTCTTGATGATGATTTTAATATAGATAACTACTTAAGTAATTACTAATAAAGATTAATCATGGAACTAAGACTGTAACAATAATAGCAAAAATGTAAATTATTAACGATCATACCTTTGCTAAATATTCTTTTTAAGGAAAGAAATATTTAGAGAAATGCTTTGTCATCTTCTTAGAATCTCCAGATCCATGTGTGAGGAAAACAATGCTAAACATTCTTTTTACAAAAAGAAATATTTAGACAGTTTCTTCATGATCTTCTTGGTATGCCCAAATCCAAGTATGGAGAATTCTTAACAAGGAAAATATTAGAACGTTTTATCATTGTCCAACAATAAACACTATAATGATTTTTAAAACATAACTTAAAAAATCATTCTTTGTAGTTTTCAAACATACACATATCGTATCAAGTTTTTAAAGTACAACATACTCTAAAAAAACTTGGTAACGAAGCTCTGATGCCAATTGTAGAAAACTAGAAGAGGGTTGAATAGTTTTACCAATTAAAACTGCATTTTAAAATATTTAGATCGACTTATGTCAATCAATTTAGATGTGTATGTTGGGCATTGATAGATAGATATATAAAAGTGTAATGAAAGATAAAGAGTAAGAAACACATAACCACGACACGAGTATTTATAGTGGTTCGGCTACAAGGACACCTTCCTTGCCCTACTCCACTCCTCGAGTCACCTACTCGAGAGTTCGTAATCACTACACGACACCAACTCCTTATGGCGGGGAAGCCTTCTCTACGTCGCCTACTCTTTTTCCGGTACTAGGCTAACCACCGGGTTTTTTCACCGAGGTGAACCACACCTACCACAACGTCACCTACCCTTTATCCGGTACTAGGCTAAGTACCGAGTTCCATTACAATGGAGGAACTACTACCCAACACTACAGAACACATAATCCCAAAGGATACCCACTCCTTATTACAACACCATCAATGTTAGGAATTAGAAATTCCCGGTATTAAAGAGTCGGTCACCTCAAGTATATGTAATCGTTAGAAAGCTCGTAGTCGTAGTTCTTTTAAGTTAAGTAGTAATTTAGTTAAGTAACACCGTGGAGGACGGACGGGTCTTTACCCACTGTATGCCTGATCCACAGCCCAAAGTGTGGCGAGTTATGTAAGACTATAAATACTCTCTACCTTCCAAGGTAGAGAGTTGGAGCTCATAATAAGATCTTTCACTTTCTCTCACTAAGTTCCCTAAACCTCTAACTTTCTCTCTCTAGAATTCCATCTATATGCTACTTTGTGTTATGGTTTGATGTGTATGTGAAAAGTAATATTCTAACAATTGGTATCAAGAGCCATGGTTTGATCATATCTTGCACATCTTTGGATTTATAGTGGTTTTTAGGTGGTTTTTGAGTTTGAAAAGGTTTAGTGGTTTTTGAATCATTTGGTTGATTTCGTGTGTTAAAGGTTGAATTTTGTTGGTACTTTTGTGTTTAGAATCATCAAAAGTGTTTAGGTTTTCATTTGGTAAGCTTGAATCATCTTGGTTGGGTTGTTTTTGGATTGAAAAGTGATGTTTATATGGTTTTTCATGGTAGCGAGTTAGTTCACGGATAAGTTTTCTTCGTAGCGACTTGCCTCACAAAATTGTAGCGAGTTACAGTGTTAAATCTAGCGAGTTAGATCTAGCGACTTAAAGTACAAGTAGTGGACTCTCCACTACGGGTAGCGACTTGTGGTAGCGATTTGGTCTGTAGCGAGTTGCTCTTTAGCGACTTGCATTGTTGGCGACTTGAGTAGCGAATTGCTGCCAAAATTTGGTTAGCGACTTGGTTCGTAGCGAGTTACTACTTAGCGACTTGCTGTTCTGTTAGCGACTTGGGATTCTAGCGACTTGGCTGTCTAGCGAATTAGTTCCTAGCGACTTAGAGCTTTATCATCTAGCGACTTGAGTGATTGTTTACGGTTTTCTCTTGATTTAGTAAAATCCCATGAAAGAATCTATTTCCCGGTTTAATCATTGAGTTATAAAATCCCGTATAATCTGTTAACATGTCTACCAACGTCCCTACTATCATCTCCACTGTTGCCGAGGATGTACAAGCAGCTGGTTCAGATACTCGTCCACCCATGCTTGACAGAACTGATTACGACTCTTGGGCTCAACGAATCAGACTGTATTGCCTTGGAAAGGAAAATGGTGTCAATATTCTCAAATCCATTGATGAAGGACCATATCGAGTTGAAAAAACTAGAGACATACTTGATACTAATGAAGATGGTACTCCTATTTACGGTATGGACAGACCTAAGATGTATGATGAGCTTGATGATAAGGAGAAAAAGAGATTTGATGCAGATATCAGGGCTTCAAACATTGTTCTTCAAGGTCTTCCTAAAGACATCTACAAGCTGATCAATCATAACACTGAAGCAAAGGCAGTTTGAGATAATGTTAAGATGCTTCTCTCAGGTTCAGAACTAACTGTGGAAGACAGAGAATCCCAACTCTATGACGAATTTGAGCACTTCAAGATGAAACCAGATGAGAGTGTCTATGAGTACTATGTGAGATTTCATAAGTTAGTGAATGACATGAGGAACATCAGAATGACTATGCCTAACATTCAGCTCAATTCAAAGTTTGTGAACAACATGAATCCCGAATGGCACAAGTTTGTCACAGCTGTGAAGCTCACTAAAGGATTGAAGAATACAAACTATGAGCAACTCTATGCCTTCCTTCTTCAGAATGAGAGACATGCCATGTTTGAAAAATTGATTCTCAATCAGTTCAAAACCAACCAGGGAGAGACAAGTTCGTCTAATGACTCAACAGCTTTCTACTCAAACATTGGAATCACAACCAAAGCATCACAAGTCATACCCTTGGGTAATGGTAATCACAAACTCATTCCTGATCCTATGTTCAAACAAGCTGATGCTGATGCACGCGTGGGTAACATCATTAATCAACTAGCTCTACTCATTAGTCAAAACATGAATTCTCTCCCACAAACCAACAACAACCTCAGAACTGCATCTAACCCACATAATCAAGCCACTGTTAAAGATGGAAGGATTGTGGTGCAACCAGTTCAGGAAAGACAGTATGATCAGGGAAGGGGTGGTGCTGGTAGAGGATATGTGGGCAATCAGAATCGAGGAAGGAATGGTAACCAAGGTCAAGCTAAGCCGATCAAATGCTATAACTGTGGTGGTGAGGGACACATTGCAAGGAACTGCACATCTCCAAAGCGTCCACAGAATGCTGATTACTTCAGAGATAAGATGTTACTGGCACAAGCTCAGGACAATGGTGCTGCGTTGGATGAAGAGGAATTGCTGTTTCTTGCTGAGGGTAATGCCAAGACCTATGATGCAGATGTGGATGAGCAGCCTATTCAGGAGATAGGTCACAATCATCAAAACGCCTTTCAAGTCGCTGACTGTGATGCATACGACTCTGATGTAGATGATGGACCTACTGCACACACAATCTTTATGGCTAGCATCTCTCCAATGGTTTCTCCCAAGATCTCTTCTTCACCACAAGCTGGCCCATCCAAGGACAAACTCATCTCAGAGGTATTAAAGCTATACGATGATGCTGATGTGCAACAGATGCATGACAAAGTACAACCAACTGAAACTATTGAATCAAATGTTGAAAATATGGGTAATATCAATATTGTCCCATACGATCAATACGTGAAACAAAGTGAAAGTGAAGTTGTACCAAGTGATGCATCTTCTGCAGTCAACAATGACTATGTCTTTGATGAATACACTGCATGTGCTCCTGATGATTCCATAATTTCTGAACTAAATGCCTATAAAGAACGTGTTGCTATTTATGAACAACGCGCTAAATTTGAGTTGACCACTCGTGAGCAGGAAATGGATGACCAAGTGCGTACAGTAATTAGAAAAAGTAATTTTAGAGAAGAAGTATTGAAACAAGAATTAAATTCTTTGCAAGAAAAACTTTCTAAAACAGCTAAGCAAAAACAAGAACTTCAAGAAAATGTGAAAATGCTTAAGCAAGAATTTAATGCAAAAGAATCAAAGCTCTTGAGAGATTTTTCTAATCTGAAAACTTTGAAAAACAAACTTGAAAACAAGTTGTACATGCAAGGAAACACCATTCAGACTGCTCACATGATCACTAAGCATAGAGTTCTAAGCGATAAACATAGTGTTCCCATTATAGATAAACCCAACCCTGAGTATGGAAAGATAGCAAAAGCAGCTCAAAGTGTTATCTATGATGGAAATGAGATTCTTAAACCTAGACAAAAACCTAGTTGCATTGAGTGCACTGAGGATGACAAGAAATTAGATGAAGTAACTAGGGAGAAGATGAATAAGAAACTAAATGATCCTAAGTGCAAAGAGAAGAAAGTAATTATCACTCCCCATGACTACAAGAAGGAAAACTGGATTTCCTTGAACAAGTTTAAGACTCAGACATTGTTGACTCCCGAACA
The DNA here is from genome assembly GCA_019973895.1 of Chrysanthemum seticuspe. Lineage (NCBI taxonomy): Eukaryota > Viridiplantae > Streptophyta > Magnoliopsida > Asterales > Asteraceae > Chrysanthemum > Chrysanthemum seticuspe. The sequence goes on along the minus strand of BPTQ01000006.1, from coordinate 289,361,101 downwards.
AGTCTTCTGGAAAATGGATTTAGATAAGCAGAAAGCTGAAAATATTGCAGTAACAAACCCTCCCCTTTGGAAAATGCCTAGAGCTACTGTGTATCCTCCTAACACACCAATGCATCTTGTTCCTAGAACAATTGCCACTAAAAGCAAGACCTTAATTAGCCAATACGTTATTTTTCAACTATTTGTTGATTTTGAGAAAACTTGCAAGAAAAGGATCACACCCACTGGCATAACTGAAGGAGAAAGGGGTTTTGAACAAATGAAAGAATGTTATTTAACTGAGGTCATGCCTTTCTTTAAACTTCTAAAAGATCACTTTGAGAGTCTTAAAAAGGGGATAGAAACAGATATTGAGGGAATGGAAAAGGAATTTGATGCAATAATAGTTGAAATTAGTGACTATGAGCGTGCACTAAAATATAATGAGATTGAGAGGAAGAACCTGCATACATTGAATGAGAATCTTATTACTGAATGTGTTGCTCAAGATGTCTTTTTCACTGCTTCAAATTGCTCTATTAATGCTTCCAAATTTCATGAACTATCTGTGGCCCTGAAAGTCTCCCATGATCGTGTCATTGAGCTTGAAAAAACTAATTCTAAACTAAATGAGAAAATTGAACTGGATGATCATGACAATTTGGTTAAACACTTTTCTAAACTAGAAGTTGAGTATTTTAATCTACAACTAAAATATCAACATCTCAAAGAAAATGTCAAAACTTCAAATATCAAGACATCTTCAGATGCTCCAGAGTTTGATGCAGTTTTTCAAATTAACAAACGAGATGAACAGATTCATGCTCAGTGTAACACGATCAGAAAGTTGAAAGCCCAAATCTCTCAATTAAAGGGTCAAACGAACAATATGACAGGCTCCCAAATGCCTCCTTCTTTAGATTCTCAGAATTCTCAAACGTTTCATCTTCAAAACCTAGTAAATGCTTTACAAAAGGAAAACGAAAGTTTTCTAGAAGAAAATGAAAAGGTTAAACGTCATTTCAATGAGTTGTTTGAATCAATTAAAGTCACTCGTAACAAAAACAACGAACAAATAACTTCATTGCAAAAGGAAATTGAGAATCTGAAGAGTCAGGTAAAAGGGAAAATGCCAATGATCAATGAGGAAAATGTTGTATCAAAGGTCCACTCTGGTAATAAATATGCTTTATCTGTGACATATGTTCCCCCTCACCTAAGGAACAACAAACTTGCCATTCAAACATATTTCTCATCCCTTAAGGATTGCTTAGAATGCCTGCGTGAGATTGTTGAAGAGGATAAACTAGAGAAACCTCATGATCATGCAATTGGTCATGCATGCTCATATGCCAAACGATCTCAAGAAATCTTAGAATGCTTGATCACTATATGCCCAAAGACATTAGGTGAGAGAGTTAACCCTTTGATTCCATGCTCAATGCCTAAGGCCAAATATGATATGCACTCTACTCCCAATGTTTTTGGGCATATAGTGATCAAGCATTCTAAGATTTCTTGAAATCGTTTGTCACATGTGGGAAGGACAGCATGTACATTCTTATAACACCATTTGCCGAATTATCAGTTTAAATCCAATTTAAATCACACATTCTCCCCCGATCACAATTATCAAATCATTTGAGATTTGTGATCTCGTATAGATTTAAATTGATTTTGAAAGCTTTTAAGGAGAATTGTGACATGATTGTGAAAGCGTTTGAACTGATAAGGATCGGATTTTAAGACTTTAAACTCCATTTATAAAACATGCATGTATATCTTTTGAAAACAATTTAATGCCAAATAACTTTTTAATTTAATTGAAATCATTCTCCCCCTCAATCAATGACGTAGGTTGTTGATTGAGAGATAGAGATTTTGACAAATAAGTCCTGATGATTATCAAAAATAGAGATTGAGTTATTTTTCAAAGCATTTAGTTTTCAGCAGATAGGAGTTTATAGAATCAGAGCATAGGATTTGAAAACATGGTAAAACATGGCTCTGTTCTTTCTTTAAAACCGGGTTATTGCCTGAAGATGACAATAAACCATTTTCTCTTTCTCCCAAAAATATTTTTTGATTTTGAGAAAACTTGCAAGAAAAGGATCACACCCACTGGCATAACTGAAGGAGAAAGGGGTTTTGAACAAATGAAAGAATTTTATTTAATAATTGTGATCACAAATCATTGGGAGAAAGAGATCACACTTTCTCTAATTTTTTTTTTTTTTTTTTTTTTTTTTTTTTTTTTAAGAATTCGAACAACATCTAAAGTCCCGTGTCATTCTTTGAATGACAGCACAAAGACCGTAGATATTATCGAATCGAGAGAAATATGACAAAATGACAATATTTTTTGAAGATTTTTCGAATTTTTCAAATTTTTATGGATTTTGAAGGATTTATATTTTTCTATTTGATTTTTTCGAATAGATATATACAAGAGATAGATGAAGATAGACCTTTACTCCTCGTCTTCCTCCTGAAGACGTTTGAGAGTTTCTGGTTGAAGGCTTTTCAAACCAAGACGTGGAAGAATAAACTCAAAACGTTCTCTTGGAAGAGCTTTGGTGAAGATGTCCGCTAACTGATATTCAGACCTCACAAAATATAGTTCCACCACACCTTTTTCCACCTGTTCCCTGATGAAATGATGTCGAATGTCGATATGCTTTGCTCTTGAGTGTTGAACGTTGTTGCATGAGAGAGCAATAGCACTTTTATTATCACAGTACAGAGGGATTTTGTTGAATTCAAAGCCATAGTCAGATAATTGAGATCTCATCCATAAGATTTGAGCACAACAAGATGACATGGCTATGTATTCAGCCTCTGTAGAGGAAATAGAAGTACTCATTTGCTTCTTTGAGGACCAGCTCACAAGCTTATCACCCAAAAACTGAGCACCTCCTGACGTACTTCGACGAGTATCTTGACAACCTGCATGATCAGCATCTGCATAGGCCGTTAGTGACATACCGGTGTCCTTTGGGTACCATAGTCCCATATTGATGGTTCCTTGGAGATACCGAAAGACCCGTTTAACTGCTTCAAGGTGCTTTTTAGTAGGCTTAGCCTGGTATCTAGCACACATGCAGACAGCGAACAAGATGTCTGGTCTACTAGCAGTGAGATACATCAGGGATCCAATCATACTCCGATATTTCGTTTGGTCAATCATGATCCCTGAGAAGTCCTCATCTAGTTTGGTTCGGTCAATCATGGGGGTGTCAACAGGGTCACTTGAATCAAATCCAAATTTCTTTAAAATCTCTGTTGCATATTTAGATTGATTTATGAAAATGCCTCCGGGACTTTGAGAAATTTGTAATCCCAAGAAAAATGACATTTGTCCCATCATTGACATTTGAAACTTTGAACTCATTTCATTTAAAAAAACGATCACATTCCATTGGGTCAGTCGAGGCAAAAATAATATCATCAACATAAATTTGAACATGAATCAAATGTTTGCCTGACTTCCTGGTGAACAATGTAGGATCAACTGCTCCTTTGATGAATCCGGTTGATAGAAGAAAATTTGACAGTGTATCATACCATGCCCTTGGAGCTTGCTTTAAACCGTAAAGAGCCTTCTTCAAACGATAAACGTGAGTAGGATGCTCTTGATTCACAAATCCTTCAGGTTGGCTGACGTAGACGACTTCTTTAAGATTTCCGTTCAGAAATGCCGTCTTTACATCCGTCTGATAGACTACCATGTTCTTACTAGCAGCATTAGCCAGAAAGATTCTGATTGCCTCGATTCGAGCAACTGGAGCAAAAGATTCTTCAAAGTCTATACCCTCCTCTTGACGATATCCTTTAGCAACTAATCGAGCCTTGTTCTTCAACACATCACCATGCTCATCAAGTTTTACTTTGAAGATCCATTTTAGAGCTATAATCATAGCACAGTCTGGAGCAGGTACTAACTCCCACACATCAAGACGATCAAACTCATGAATTTCATCTTGCATAGCATTGAACCAGCTGTCTTCATTCATGGCGGTTTTAACATCTTTTGGTTCGATCTTAGATAGTACGGAGTTGAAGAAACACCATAAGGCATCGGTTGCAAGTTGTTTCCGGGTTGATACAGGACGAGAGGGATTACCAATGATGTTGTCTAATGGGTGATCGTGAGTCCATTTTCTGAGGTGTTCATGTGGCATTTGTTGAGGAACTGAGGTAGCAGAGTCGATGTCTCCTGAAGAAGATGGTTCTGATGATGATTCAGGAGTAGCAAATATGTTTTCAAATGGAGCATCTTCAGGAGTCGCAAAGGGATTAACTTCATCATTGATGCCAGAAACATTTCCATGATGTACATTTGAAGAATGATGATTTGTTGATGAGACTGAAGGATCAGCAGCAGGTGCTTCGTGACTAACAGATATTGAGACTGATGGATTGACTTCATTCACTGGAATATGAGCATCCTCTGTTGTAGGGATCAGCACCTCATTAGTAGTAGACTCATACAGTTCATCAAACATGGGATCAAACAATTTCTTTACATCATCTTCGGATGGAGGTACATATGGAGTTTCTTGAGAGGAGTTTGGAACAAGGGATGAACCAATAGGACTGTTTTGAAGTGCGGGTCCTGAGCTGGAGTGTCCAGGAGCCATTTGACCGGTCAGCTCATCAAACGTAACATGAATTGTTTCCATGATATTTCGGGTTCTTTTGTTGTAGATTCGGTATCCCTTTTTGTTTGATGCATATCCTACAAATACTCCAATGTCAGCTTTGGCCCTAAGTTTGCCTAAGTCTTGACCCTCATTAGTTGGATAGCATAATGCACCGAACACACGAAGGGAAGATAGATTAGGTTTTCTGTTGTGGACAAGTTCATATGGAGTTTTTCCATGAATAGTGTGAATCAGGGAACGATTTTGTGTGTAGCATGCAGTGGCAATAGCTTCAGCCCAGAGAAACATTGGAACCTTTGAGTAGATCAGCATTGTTCTAGCAGCTTCAACAAGAGTACGATTTCGTCTTTCAACTACACCGTTCTGTTGAGGGGTTCGTGGAACACTTCTTTGATGGCTGATTCCAATGCTTTCATAGAATTCACTAAGTTGTTTGTTGACAAACTCAGTTCCATTGTCTGTTCTGATAATTCTGACAGTTTTGTTGAGTCGAACCTGCAGCTGTTTGATGAGTTTGATGATGATATCAGGTGTTTCATCCTTTGTCCTTAAGAACTTGACCCAGGTGAATCTAGAGTAATCATCAACTACAACTAACACATATTTCTTCCCAAAGATATTCTGCACCCTCATTGGTCCACATAGATCCATATGAATCATATGAAGAACTTCTGTGACAGAGTTAGTAGGTTTGGATTTATGGGCAAACATCTTGCTTTTTCCCAATTGACATGCTGAACAAAGATGATCCTTTTCATACTTTAGTCTAGGTAGACCTACAACTAAGTCCTTTCTGGAAAGATCGTTGATGGTGCCGAAGTTCAAGTGATTGAGACGACGATGCCATAACCATGACTTTGTTTTTGTAGCCTTAGATAACAAGCAGATTGGAGATGCCCTCATCATGTCATCGATCGAGATGGTGTAAAGGTTTGAGCCACGAGTTCCTTTCAACAGTTCCTTACCGTTAAGATCTCTAACAAAGCAGGTATGTTTTCTGAAGGCTACTTCTAGATCAGAATCACAGAATTGACCAACAGAGAACAGATTATGACCTAAACCTTCCACATAATACACTCTCGAGATGACACTATTACCAACAACATAATCTCCATAACCCATTATAGCACCGAAATGATCATTACCAAATCTAACAGTCCCGATGAATTTGCTCACGAAGTTCATGAGCCGCGACCGGTCTCCAGTCATATGCTTGGAACAGCCTGAGTCCAGGTACCACAGAACGATTTGAACGATCTGCAGTTGAACACAGACAAGAATGGATAACTGGATAATTGGGATCCCCATGCAAGAATGGGTTCCATTTGGTTAGTAGCAACAGTTGGAACACCCACATCAGAAATAGAAGCATTCATATCAGACAGTGAGGTAATGGAATCATTGTGAGTAGATGCAATACTAGTTTCTGTATTAGTCCTGTTTACAGTGTGACCACTTCTTAAGGGAATAGTTCTACCAGTAGGCATCCATTTTCTAGTGGGCATTATCTGATTGGTCTTATGACCAACAGGTATCCAATAAGAACCTATTCTGCTGAATGTTCTTCCTGTGGGTTTCCATTGTTTTCTAACTTTCTTTCGCTTTTGCCTTTTAGCCTTTTTAGCATGAATTTTAGCATTAACAATATTAACTGGACAATTAACATCTTTAGGCAAAACATTGACATCACATCCATGATTAGAAACAGAATTCAAGCAAACATCAGTACAAGTTTTGCAAATAGTATCAGAATTCGAATTAATTACAGTACGCTTATGGCTAATACTAGAATCAACACGATTCGTTTTATTCGATTCAAACTTAAGGTTCCTAGATTGTTCTTCTACTCTCTTCCAGTGCACATTCTTAGCTTGAGAGGTCCTATCATTCCTTGTATTGTCTTGAGACTTTGACCTGCTCCCTTTAATGTCACTGATTACTCCTGTAGAGGGAATGGGAACATTAGTTTGTTTTACTACTCTTTGCACCACCTGTTTAGATGTGCTGGGATCTGAACTACATGCAGGTGCACTACGGTTCACTTTCATGAAGCTAGATGTACTGAGATTAGTACTCCTAGAAGGCACATTTGAGTTCTCTTTCCTAGCATTGACAGATCTAGAATCTGAACTACTCAAGGGTACACTACGGCTCTCATTAAAAACATTGGGATTTGAGATCACAAATCTCAAATGATTTGATAATTGTGATCGGGGGAGAATGTGTGATTTAAATTGGATTTAAACTGATAATTCGGCAAATGGTGTTATAAGAATGTACATGCTGTCCTTCCCACATGTGACAAACGATTTCAAATTTTCATGCACATGTTGAGGGGGAGCATCTATCTTAAACCTTTGATTTGAAACGTGATCATTCATCCCAATGTGCAGGTTTCCTCTAGTATGTGCAAAACTCTTTTCAAACCTCGAGGCACATATTGAGGGGGAGCAAATTCATGGAAACCTCATCCTTCCCGGAAATGCTATACCCACTTGATCTGTTGAGGGAAGTGATGTTGATATCTTTTAGAAAATGGTAATCAAAAGAAGTTAATTCTTTCTCTTGCCTCCGTGTGCAAAACATTTTCAAATACTTGATGCACATGTTGAGGGGGAGTTCTCGTTCTAAAAATATCAAAAACAATTCAGGTACAAAAAGCTTTGATAATATATCACAAGTATCTGAATTGATTTTCAAATGGTTTTCAATTGGATCCAATGGCAGATGAACAATACCAAATTGACCTACCAACTTTACTTTATGTACGGTGATACAAGGATGATAAGGTTAGGTATTGGTTCCCATGATCCGCCAGAACCGGAGGGATCTACCCAGGGACAATCCACTAGTTAGTGTAGAAGTCCTTTGGTATGATGATAAAAGGAGAAAAATGAGATAAGGGAAGAGTGCGGACTAAGACTGAGATAGTACTGGAATAAACCCAACAAGGTTCTAGCTATGAAGTCTCGGTAAGCACTGAAGGGGTTGAAGAATTAAAAAGAATTGAATGAGAAAAGGGTGAAAACAAATAGCCCTCCATTTATTCAACCTTATGGCAGAAACCGGGTTCTATTCATATGCTACTGATGGTAACATCGGTATTGAAGACAAGACGTCATGGACCCAGTGACGCACTGCACTTCAACTTTCCAAACCACTCAAGTTCCTCTTAAAAGGGCTTGTTTCATTCTCACGGGGAACCGACATTATCTATCGACTTTCTCTTAGAGATGGTTGATATTGAAGAAGGAGACCCTCTCCCTAGTCTCCGGCACAGGATCCAAATATGCACAAATTGAGTCTAGAGCCACGAGATCATCAATAAATCTCATTAGGACACTTTCAATGAAGACTCTCTGTTTCACACAATGTGGAAAGAGAGATTATATCTTGAGTCCTACGCATTATCCTTGTGGTATTGCCAGAACATCTGAGTGATGTGTTTACACACTCACAATGAAGATGGAAAGCCTTCTGGAGCCAACATCAAGCAAGCTCCTGGTAGGTGGCATGTGAGATCTATTATATGGATCAACCATGTGACAACTGAACAGAAACAATGGGGCGATTCAATTTCTTGAATCAATCCTGGTTCAGGTTAGGAATTGACGGATACCTTTGAAAAATCGGTCTTTGTGCTTATAAACTCTTTTCTTTAGCACATCGACCGTGTACTCATTTTTCAAACCAAAAGGTATTTTTATGATTGATAATTGATTTTCAATAAAACCTTCGTTGTATTGCAAAAACAATTTCTATTGAGCAATACACGACTGTTTTTCAAATCTCTTTTCATCAATCAGTGGACTTAAAAATTCGCTGGTTCACTCACTCCGTGTTGTCTTCTTTGAGACGTTCCGGTTTGAGAACAGCTAGAACAGCTGCGAAACCCTGTCAAGGAGATTCTTAGGAATCCTACCTGATCACAGGCAGTATTTATACTGATCAACGGGGAACCGTGGGCCGTGTACCTCAATTCAACGAAAGTGATCAAAGACACTTTCGTGCGATTTATTGCTAACTATTGTATGCAGGTACTCCCGACGTTTGCAGCTGATCATAATGGAGCGGTCAATCCTTAGCCGCATGCTCACTTAACACATTCAACTCAAAGAAATCATGACTAGTGCATCAATGACTCTGATATTTCACACCAAGCTTCTGCTACGCTGCTGCCAATATCATGATTCAACAAAAGCTTCCGCTACTCTGATGTGAAGATTTCATGATCCAGAATGTGAGCATGTCGGTCCCAAAGTCACAACACCACAATGGATGTCTCAGAGATTGTTGATAGCTGATGATCTCAAATGATGGCTCAACTTATCATCACGTGGATCAGTAAAAGACCTCCACTTGGAATAACCAAACATGCATTGTGAAGAATCAATGACTACGAGTTTAAGTGCAAAGAACTACATCAAGAATGCAAGATCAAGTGTTAATGTAATATCTATTTGTATTCTATGTAATTTTGGTACATGATTGAGGTGACCTCCCTTAGGGGGAGATTGTTAGGAATTAGAAATTCCCGGTATTAAAGAGTCGGTCACCTCAAGTATATGTAATCGTTAGAAAGCTCGTAGTCGTAGTTCTTTTAAGTTAAGTAGTAATTTAGTTAAGTAACACCGTGGAGGACGGACGGGTCTTTACCCACTGTATGCCTGATCCACAGCCCAAAGTGTGGCGAGTTATGTAAGACTATAAATACTCTCTACCTTCCAAGGTAGAGAGTTGGAGCTCATAATAAGATCTTTCACTTTCTCTCACTAAGTTCCCTAAACCTCTAACTTTCTCTCTCTAGAATTCCATCTATATGCTACTTTGTGTTATGGTTTGATATGTATGTGAAAAGTAATATCCTAACAATCAAGGATATGAACATCCTTGGAAACAAACTATCACTATTTGTATAACGATGCACCTCATCGATTATATGACCTTGGCATTCTTCACTAATGCCCTTGACACGAACGCTTGACACCTTTCACCAATGCCTTCGTATTGACTCCTTTAGCATTCTTCACTAATGCTTTTGATACGGACATTAAGCACCTTTCACTAATGCTTTCGTCTTGACTCTTTCGGCATCCTTCGCTAATGCCTTGGACACAACACTTCTATGGAGGAAGAAAGAAGTATCAACAAGAGAACCTCAGTAGTCTTGATGATGACGAAGCATGGCAACTCATGGACTTGAGCTTGCTCGACTTCAAGAAGTGGTGATCTCGCCTTTAAGAGGAACCTAGAGAATCACACAAAAACAAAAGACAAACTACATAGAAAGATCCCTTAGGATCAGTGGTTAGAGAGTTACAATACTTGGGGAAAGTATGTGTAGAAGTGACAACCCAAAAGGAAGAAATGGCTCACTATTTATAGAGGAAAACAACTACTGTTCAACGGATCCCACGAATCCCTCCCTTAAGGGATCCTTCTAGTGTAAAGCTAGGGATCCGTGGGACACTCCTCTTTGCCCATGGGTTTTTTGGTTATGGGTCATGGGTCATAGGTTATGGGTTGGTCCATGGGTATTTCATTAGATACAATGTATCTAATAGATGCAATGCATCTAGTCAAATGAATATGGGTCAATACCATAGGTTATGGATATGCTCCATAGGTTGTGATTTTTACTCATTATAATACATAGTAGTTATGTATATATTTGCCCAATATGTAAACACTAGTTGTTGTACATATGTATTATTAAATCATAAAATCACTTAAATCATATTTTTTAAGATCATATTTATATAACATTATTTTACATTCAAGCTTTTAAAATTTTATAAATCATACCCTTTTTAAAAAGTTTCTTTCTAGGTAATACTGTTTTTTTTTTTTCTTTTTTCGCTAAATAAAAAACCAAATTGTTATAATGTTTACCATATTTCATTCAATTTTAACTACTATTGGCCAATTAGAAGACTTCATTCTTAAATCGGACTTCATATTCGTATAATAAAAGCGTCAAACTTCGATTTTGTGTTTTCTCTTATATTATAGAATAAAAGATGTTTACCTAACCTTCTAGAAAAGGAAGAACAATGGAAAGACAAAAGCAGCAATATGCATGTATGATATAATCTTTGTAAAAACAAACGGAGAGCAATTTGCAACTTGCAACTTTTACATATTGTCAAAGATGGGTTGTAAATCTTTTTAACAGATGTGCTTGAAAGAAAAAAATCCGCGACACTTGTAAGATTTTTTTAAACCACAATGCAGTGATATGACAGAGCAAATACCATTTAAGAATTGTGTTGGAATAAAACTCCAAATCACTTGTGCTTTTAACGTTATCATCAAAGTCACTAGTACCACTAAGCTTACTCTAAATTTTCTAGACGCTATAACGATAATAATGATTGTTTATGACAATTACTTAAACAATCATACAGCCAGATTAAACTTGGTCATAAATCACAAACAAGCCGGGTTATATTATTTTCAAGCTACGAATAATTCGGAATTGTTTGCTCAATAAAAAAAAAGAATAATTCGGAATTGGAGGAAACTATTTGAAACTCGTTTGGTAATAGATAAAAAAAAAAAAAAAGTTGGCAGTGGCAGACATGCGAGTCAAAGTAATCACATGCGAGTCAAAGTTTTCACATATACCTCACTGAAACTATATTGAAAAGATTTTTTTATTTTTATTTTTTTATTATTATTTTTTTTTAACGGCTGAATTTATAAAAAAACTAGCAATGAGCTAGAAGGACAAAGATCACACGATTACAAGAGAAGGGTTAAGCCAATTGGTCCAAGAAAAATTAAATCTACCCCAATGTTTACACTATTGAAGGAACGAGCCACAATGTCATCGAAAATAACCGATTTGGAAGGAATGGTAGAACCAAACACCAATTTATTTCGAATATTCCAAATAGACCACCTGTAAGATATAGGATTTCACAAACACACTAAACCATTATCAAAGTGGGGCGTTCAAGTATGTTTAGAGAGAGAAAGTTCTAGAGAGAGAAAGGGAAGAGAGTTGGGAACTATGTGAAACAAAGAAAAATGGTATTGAAGCTCCAACCCTCTACCTTGGGAGGTAGAGGGTATTTATAGTTTCTTACAAACAAAGGCCACCTACGGGCTGTGGATCAGGCATACAGTGGGTAAAGACCCGTTCGTCCTCCACGGTGTTACAAAACAAACTACTTAATAATATAACCAGACTATGACTACGAGCTTTCTAATGAATACATATACTTGAGGTGACCGACTCTTTAATAACTGAATTTTCTAATTCCTAACAATCACTACTACAAAAAATCTCACAGAAACCGGTCAAAAAGGCCTATGAAGAGTGGTTTTGAAACCACTCTCTGAAGGGGGGTATCTCCATAATCGAAACATATAGAGACCGGTTTGGCAACCTGTCTCTACTAGAAGAATCCACACCGGTTTTCTCCTTAAATCGGTCTCTATTATAGAGTAAACAAATATATTTTTATTGGAATTTGACACCGGTTCTCCCACAGCCTGTCTTTATAGAAGCATCCAACCTATCTTCATATAGAGTAAAAATATATGTTTTTACCTAAAAACCTGTCTTTTTTGTAAATCTATTTTATAAAAAAAAAAATTCTAAAAGTTTCAAATTTCTTAAAAATTCTATAATCTTCAATTGACTCGCAAAAATAAAGAAATACAAGTGCAGCAAATATATAATGATTAAAATACACCATAGATGCCGAAATCAACAAAGTAAATTAAGATAACACGTCAATTCAACTAAACATTAATCCTAGACAAATCCAAATTAAAACACTAGAATTCAACAAACTATAAAGAAAAACACTAGAATTCAACATAACTAAACATAATTCTCTAGGATTAATCGTGCCACAATGTAAACCATGCACCAATGATGGCGTTCAACTCTTTGTTCTCTATTGGACGCTCGTCACTCCAAGGTACCTACATGTAAATTAATGAAATAAATGGTTATTCAACAAATAAGACGGTTTTGAGTACAAGAAACAACTGCCAAGTTATTTAACAATGAAAAATGACACACAACATAAGGTAATCAATCATGTCATTAGCATCGAAGAAAAGTTAATTAACAAGCGCGCATTAGCCTAAAACCTTAAGTATACAAAAAATTATCCTAAATCAGATATTAACCTTCGGACTACTAACGCATTCTGCTACAAATTTTACAAGTTTAATATATCACTAAACCTTTTCACACTCATAGCCCTTACCTAGTTCAGGAAATTATCGTTTTGATATTTGAGCATAAAGTCATGCATCCATTTCATCACATCAGAGTAGCGGAAGCATTTATTGATTCATGATATTGGCAGCAGCGTAGCAGAAGCATGGAGTGAAAATATCAGAGCCATTGATGCACTAATCATGATTTCTTTCGAGATGAATGTGTTGAGTGAGCATGCGGCTATGGATTGACCGCTTCATTCTTATCAGCTGCAAACGTCGGGCGTACCTGCATACAACAATTAGCAATAAAGTGAACGAAAGTGTCTTTGATCACTTTCGTTGAATTGAGGTACATGGCCCACGGTTCCCCGTTGATCAGTACATGTACTGCCTGTGACCAGGTATAATTCAGAAGAATTTCCTTGACAGGGTTTCGCAGCTGCTCTAGCTGTTCTCAAACCGGAACGTCTCAAAGAAGACAACACGGAGTGAGTGAACCAGCGAATGGAGATTCACTGATTGATAAAAAGATATTTGATAAGCAATCGTATATCGCTCAATAGAAATTGTTTTTTTTGCAATACAACGAAGGTTTTAATGGAAATCAATTATCAATCATAAACACCTTTTATATTGAAATATTAGTAAACAGTCGATGTGCTAAAGAAAAGAGTTTTTAAGCACAACGACCGGTTTTTCAAAGGTTTCCGTCAATCCATAACCTGAACCAGGATTGATTCAATAGATTGAATCGCCCCATTGTTTCTGTTCAGTTGTCAAATGGTTGATCTATTGAATAGATATCACATGCCACCTACCAGGAGCTTGTTTGATGTTGGCTCCAGAAGGCTTTCCATCTTCATTGTGAATATGTTTACATATCACTCGGATGTTCTGGCAATACCACAAGGATAATACGTATGACTCAAGATATAATCTCTCTTTCCACATTGTGTGAAACAGAGAGTCTTCATTGAAAGTGTCCTAATGAGATTTATTGATGATCTCGTGGCTCTAGACTCAATTGTGCATATTTGGTTCCTATTCCGGAGACTAGGGAGAGGGTCTATCAACAAACTCTAAGAGAAAGTCGATAGATTATGTCGGTTCCCCGTGAGAATGAAACAAGTCCTTTTAAGAGGAACTTGAGTAGCTTGGGAAGTTGTAGTGCAGTGCGTCACTGGGTCCATGACGTCTTGTCTTCAATACCGGTGTTACCTTGGTAACCACCAGTAGCATATGTATGGAACCCTGTTTCTGCCCTAAGGTTGAATAATTGGAGGGCTATTTCTTTTCACCCTTTTCACATTCAATTCTTTTTCATTCTTCAACCCCTTCAGTGCTTACCGAGACTTCATTACTAGAACCTTGTTGGGTTTATTCCAGTACTAGCTCAGTCTCAGTCCGCACTCTTCCCATAACTCACTTTTCTCATTTTTTCATCATACCTAAGGACTCTACACTATCTAGTGGATTGTCCCTGGGTAGATCCCTCCGGTTCTGGCGGATCATGGGAACAAATACCTAACCTTATCACCCTTATATCACCATACATAAAATAAAGTTGGTCGGTCTATTTGGTATTGTTCATATGCCATTGGAACCAATTGAAAACCATTTGAAAACATCAATCCAGATACTTGTGATATATTATCAAAGCATTTTGTACATGAATTGTTTTTGATATTTTTAGAAAAAGAGCTCCCGCTCAACATGTGCCTCATGTATTTGAAATCGTTTTAGCACACGGAGGCAAGAGGAAGAATTAACTTCTTTGATTACTATTTTCTAAACGATATCAACATCACTTCCCTGATTAAATCAAGTAGATAAAGCATATTGGAGAAGGATGAGGTTTTCAAAAGTTTGCTCCCCCTCAATATGTGCATAGATATTTGAAAATGTTTTGCACATATTAGGAAAAGACTGTACATTGACCTAAATTGATCACGTTTCAAATTTTAGTGGTTTCAAATAGATGCTCCCCCTCAACATGTGCATGAAAAATTTGAAATCGTTTGGCACATGTAGGAAGGAGAGCTTGTACATCCTTATAAAACCATTTACCGAATTATCAGTTTTAATCCAATTTAAATCATAAATTCTCCCCCGACCACAATTATCAAATCATTTGAGATTTGTGATCTCTGTAGATTTAAATTGATTTTGAAAGTTTTTTAAGGAGAATTGTGACTTGATTATGAAAACGTTTTAACTGATAAGGATCGGATTTTGAGACTTTAAACTCCATTGTTTAAACATGCATGATTGTCTTTTGAAAACATAATATTAGCAAAGGTTTTGAATCAACTGTATAAAACATAATTCCTTTTGATTTTTTCAACAATAAACCTTGCTCATTTACGTGCCAATTGTTTGAAAAATAACCTTTTTAATTCGAATAAAATCATTCTCCCCCTCAATCAATTACACAAGTTGTTGATTGAGAGATAGAGATTTTGACAGATGATAAGCACAAATGATTTACACGAGTAGTAGAGTATGAGGTATTTTCAAAGCAATTTAGTTTTCATTAGATGGCAAATATTTTTCAGAAGAATCATTAGACGGAAAAATATTTGGAAGGATAAGCATTTGTCTTTTAGATGACAAACCTTTGTTTTAAGAATCAGAGCATGAGATTTAGAAAATAAGATAAAGCATGGCTTTGTTCTTTACTTTAAAAACGGGTTACTGCTTGAAATGACAATAAACCACCATTTTTCTCCGCCCCATTTTTTTTTTCCTTTTTTTTTTGTTAAACAAAAACTATGTGCATTCGAAGAACATCTAAAAACCCGTGACATTATTTGAATGTCAACACAAAGTCCGTAGATGATATCGAATAAGGAAAAACATGACAAAATAACAATATTTTTGGAAATTTTCAAGATTTTCTAATTTTTATGGATTTTGAAAATTTTATATTTTTATATTTTCTTTTTGAGGGTTTTTCAAGTTTTGTATTTTGCTTTTTGAATAAATATATACAAGAGATAGATGAATAAAGACCTTTACTCCTCGTCTTCCTCTTGAAGACGCTTGAGTGTTTCCGGTTGTAAACTCTTTAGACCAAGACGTGGAAGGATAAACTCAAAACGTTCTCTAGGAAGGGCTTTGGTGAAGATGTCTGCTAATTGGTATTCAGTCCTCACAAAGTAGAGTTCCACCACACCTTTTTCCACTTGTTCCCTGATGAAATGATGTCGAATGTCGATATGCTTTGCTCTTGAGTGTTGAACGTTGTTGCATGAGAGAGCAATAGCACTTTTATTATCACAGTACAAAGGGATTTTGTTGAATTCAAAGCCATAGTTAGTTAATTGAGATCTCATCCATAGGATTTGAGCACAACAGGATGACATGGCTATGTATTCAGCCTCTGTAGAGTAAATAGAAGTACTCATTTGCTTCTTTGACGACCAGCTCACAAGCTTATCACCCAAAAACTGAGCACCTCCAGACGTACTTCGACGAGTATCTTGACACCCTGCATGATCTGCATCTGCATATGCTGTTAGTGACATACCGGTGTCCTTCGGGTACCAAAGTCCCATATTGATGGTTCCTTGGAGGTACCGAAAGACCCGTTTAACCGCTTCAAGGTGCTTTTTGGTAGGCTTAGCCTGGTATCTAGCACACATGCATACAGCGAACAGAATATCAGGTCTACTGGCTGTGAGGTACATCAGGGATGCAATCATACTACGATATTTCATTTGGTCTACCATGATCCCTGAGTGGTTCTCATCCAGTTTAGTACGCTCAATCATGGGAGTGTCAACAGGGTCACTAGAATCAAATCCAAATATCTTTAAAATCTCATTTGCATATTTAGATTGATTTATAAAAATGCCTCCGGGACTTTGTGAAATTTGTAATCCCAAGAAAAATGACATTTGTCCCATCATTGACATTTGAAATTTGGAATCCATTTCATTTGAAAAACGATCACATTCATTCGGGTCAGTCGAGGCAAATATGATATCATCAACATATATTTGAACGTGAATTAAATGTTTGCCTGACTTCCTGGTGAACAACGTTGGATCAACTGCTCCTTTGCTGAATCCGGTAGATAGAAGAAACTTTGATAGCGTATCATACCATGCCCTTGGAGCTTGCTTTAAACCATTAAGAGCCTTCTTCAAACGATAAACGTGAGTAGGATGCTCTGGATTCACAAAGCCTTCAGGTTGGCTGACGTAGATGACTTCTTTAAGATCTCCGTTAAGAAACGCCATCTTTACATCCATCTGATAGACTACCATGTTCTTACTTGCAGCATTAGCCAAGAAGATTCTGATTTCCTCGATACGAGCAACAAGAGCAAATGATTCTTCAAAGTCAATACCTTCCTCTTGACGGTAAACCTTAGCAACCAATCGAGCCTTGTTCTTTAAGACATCACCATGCTTATCAAGTTTCACTTTGAAGATCCATTTTAGAGCAATGATCATAGCACAATCCGGAGCAGGTACTAATTCCCATACATCAAGTCAATCAAACTCATGAATTTCTTCTTGCATGGCATTGAACCAGCTGTCTTCATTCATGGCAGTTTTAACATCTTTTGGTTCGACCTTAGAGAGTACGGAGTTGAAGAAGCACCATAAGGCATCGGTTGCAAGTTGTTTCCGTGTGGATATTGGACGAGAGGGATTTCCAATGATGTTGTCCAATGGATGATCATGAGTCCATTTTCTGAGGTGTTCATGTGGCTGTTGTTGAGGGACTGAAGTAGCTGAGTCGATGTCTCCTGATGAGGATGGTTCTGATGATGATTCAGGAGCAAATATGTTTTCAAATGGAGCATCTTCAGGAGTAGCAAAGGGATTAACTTCATCATTGATGCCAAAAACAATTCCATGATGTACATTCGAAGATTGATGCTTTGTTGATGAGGCAGAGTGATCAGCAGCAGGCGCTTCTTGACTTAGCGTCATAGAAACTGAAGGGTTAACTTCATTGGCAGTGATAGAAGCAGTCTCTGATGATGGAATTGACAGACCGTTTGCTGTTGGCTCATAGTGTTCATCAAACATAGGATCAAACAATTTCTTCAAGTCATCTTCTGAAGGAGGTACATACGGAGTTGCTGGCGAGGAGTCGAAAACAAGAGTAGAACTGATGGGACTACATGATGATGCGGGTCCAGAACTGGGTTGTCCTGGAGCCATTGGACCAGTCAGCTCATCAAACGTAACGTGAATTGTTTCCATGATATTTCGGGTTCTTTTGTTGTAGATTCGGTATCCCTTTTTGTTTGGTGCATACCATACAAATACTCCAATGTCCGCTTTAGCTTTAAGTTTGCCTAAGTCTTGGCCCTCATTAGTTGGATAACACAATGCACCAAACACACGAAGGAATGAGAGATTAGGTTTTCTGTTGTGGACAAGTTCATATGGAGTTTTTCCATGAACAGTGTGAATCAGGGATCGATTTTGTGTGTAGCATGCAGTGGCAATGGCTTCAGCCCAGAGAAACATTGGAACCTTTGAGTAAACCAGCATTGTTCTTGCGGCTTCCACAAGAGTTCGATTTCGTCTTTCAAATACATCGTTCTGTTGAGGAGTTCGTGGAACACTTCTTTGATGACTGATTCCAACACTTTCATAAAACTTACTAAGTTGTTTGTTAACAAACTCAGTTCCATTGTCTGTTCGGATGATTGTGACAGTTTTGTTAAGTCGAACCTGCAGCTGTTTGATGAGTTTGATGATGATATCTGGAGTTTCATCCTTTGTCCTTATGAACATGACCCAGGTGAATCTAGAGTAATCATCAACAACAACTAACACATATTTCTTCCCAAAGATATTCTGCACTCTCATTGGTCCACATAAATCCATGTGAATTGTATGAAGAACTTCTGTAATTGAGTTTGTAGGTTTCGGTTTATGGGCATACTTCTTGCTTTTTCCCAATTGGCATGCTGAACAAAGATGATCCTTTTCATACTTAAGTCTAGGTAAACCTACAACTAAGTCCTTTCTGGAGAGATCATTGATGGTGCCGAAGCTCAAGTGATTGAGGCGAAGATGCCATAACCATGACTTTGTTTTCGAAGCCTTTGACAACAAGCAAATTGGAGAAGACTTCATCATATCTTCGATAGAGATGGTGTATAGATTTGAACCACGTGTTCCTCTTAAGAGTTCCTTACCATCAAGTTCTCTAACGAAACAAGTATGTTTTCTGAAGGCTACTTCTAGATCAGAATCACAGAATTGACCAACAGAGAACAGGTTATGACCAAGACCTTCCACATAATATACCCTGGAGATAACACTATCACCAACAACATAATCTCCATAACCCATAATTGCACCGAAATGATCGTTCCCGAATCTAACTGTCCCAATGAATTTGCTCACGAAGTTCATGAGCCGCAACCGGTCTCCAGTCATATACTTGGAACAGCCTGAGTCCAGGTACCACAGAACGATTTGAACGATCTGCAGTTGAACACAGACAAGAATGGATAACTGGATAATTGGGAACCCCATGCAATAATGGGTTCCACTTGGTTAGTAACAGTGATTGGAACACCCACATTAGGAATAGAAACATCCATATCAGAAATAGAAGCAATGGAATCATTAGGAATAGATGCAGTGCTGGTGTTCGTATTTGTCCTATTCAAAGTATGTTCACTTCTTAAAGGAATAGTTCTACCAGTGGGCATCCATTTTCTAGTGGGCATTGTCTTAGTAGATTGAGGGCAGAACTGATTAGTCTTATGGATAGAAGGTATCCATTGATAACCTATCTTAATAAATGTTCTTCCTGTGGGTTTCCACTGTTTTCTAAATTTCTTTCGCCTTTGCCTTTTAGCTTTCTTAGCATGATTTTTAGCATTAACAATTTTAACTGGGCATTTGACAGCATTAGACAAAACATTCACACCACATTCATGATTAGCAACAGAAATCAAGCAGACATCATTACATGGTTTGCAGATAGTATCAGAATTCGAATTAATTACAGTACGCCTATGGCTAGTACTAGAATCAACACGATTCGTATTATTCAACACAAACTTAAAGTTCCTAGGTTGGTCTTCTACTCTTTTCCAATGCACATTCTTAGCTTGCGAGGTCCTATCTTGCTTGGTATTGCCTGGAGGCTTTGACCCGCTTGCTTTAATGTCACTGATTACTCCTGTAGACGGAATTATGGGAACATTAGTTGGTTGATCTAATTTTTGCATTCCTGAACTAGATGTGCAAGGGTCTGAACTACTAGAAGGCACATTAGTGTTCACTCTCTTAAAACTAGGCATGGAATGGTTTGTATGCTTGGCACTAGGCATAGAACAAGGCATCACAGCTTTACCTTTCGCACCTAAGGATTTAGGACATGTTGCAATTAAGCATTCTAGCAGTTCCTGAGATCGTTTGTCCTAAATGCAAGCAAACCTAATTTCTCTATCGATAGGCTTATTTATGTAATCCTCTTCCACAATCTCACGGAGACATTCTAGACTATCCTTAAGGTGAGCACAGTAGTTATGAAACACAAGTTCATTATTCCTAAGATGAGGAGGAATGTATTTAACAGTCACAGTATATTTGCAGTCAGAGGATGACTTTGAAGTAACATTCTCATTAAAAACAAGTGGCAGTTTCCCTTTTTCCTGACCCCTTAGATTCTCAATTTCCATTTGTAAAGAAGTTATTTTTTCGTTGTTTTTGTCACGAGTGACTTTCATTGAATCATATAACTCTTTAAAGTGACGTTTAACTTTTTCATTTTCTTCTAGGAAGCTCTCGTTTTCCTTTTGTAAAGCATTTACTAAGTTTTGAAGATGAAAAATTTGAGAATACTGAGAATCTAAAGGAGGAGGCATTTGGGAGCCATTCACATTGCTCTTCTCACCTTTTAATTGAGAAATTTGGGCTTTCAACTTTCTGATCATGCAACAATGAGCTTGAATCTGTTTGTCACGTTTATTTATCTGAAAAACTGCATCAAACTCTGGAACATCTGAGGATGTCTTGATATTTGAGGTTTTAACATTTTCTTTAAGATGTTGATATTTTAGTTGCAAATCAAAATGCTCAACTTCTAGTTTAGAAAGATGTTTTACCAAATTATCGTGATCATCTCGATCAATTTTCTCACTAAGTTCTGAGTTTTTGTTTTCATGCTCAATGACACGATCATGGGAAACTTTCAATGCAATAGATAATTCATGAAATCGAGAAGCAGTAATGGAGTGATTTGTAGCAGTGTAAAACACATCTTGAGCAATACATTCAGAAATAAGATTCTCATTTAATGTATGCAAGTTCTTCCTCTCAATCTCATTATATTTTAATTCATGCTCATAGTCACTAACCTCAGCTATCATTGCATCAAATTCCTTTTCCATTTCTTTAATATCTGAATCCATCCCCTTTTTAAGACTCTCAAATTGATCTTTTAGTTGTTTAAAGAAAGGCATGACCTTAGTTAAATAGCATTCTTTAGTTTTTTCAAAACCCCTTTCCCCTTCAGTTATCCCAGTGGGTGTGATCCTTTTCTTACAAGTTTTCTCAAAATCAACAAATAATTGAAAGATAACATATTGACTGATTAAGGTCTTGCTTTTAGTGGCAATAGTTCTAGGAACTAAATGCATTGGTGTATTTGGAGGATACACAGTAGCTGAAGGCATTTTCCTAAAGGGGGGGTTTGTTACAACAAGATTATCTGCTTTTTGCTTGTCTAAATCCTTCTTCCAGAACACTTGTTCGGGTGTTAACAACGTTTGAGGCTTAAACTTGTTCAAGGAAATCCAATTTTCCTTTTTGTAATCATGGGGCTTGAACGTTATGTTCTTCTCCTTACATATTGGATTTTCTAGCTTCTTATTCATTTTCTCCCTAGATGCAACATCTAATTCTCTATCTTCCTCAGTACACTCAGCGCAACTAGGTTTCTGTCTAGGCTTAAGGATTTCATTGCCATCATAAATTACCTTATGAGCAGTTCTAGCCTTTTTAATGACCTATGGATTTGGTTCCTCAACAAGGGGAATGCTATGCTTATCGCTTAAGACTCTATGCTTAGTGATCAAGTGAGCAGACTGAATGGTATTCCCTTGTATGTACAACTTATTTTCAAGCTTGTTTGTCAAAGTTTTTAGATTGGAAAAATCATTCAAAAGTTTTGATTCCTTAGCATTGAATTCTTGCTTAAGCTTTTTAACATTTTCTTGAAGTTCTTGTTTTTGCTTAGCAGTTTTAGAAAGCTTTTCTTGTAAGGAGTTTAACTCTTGTTTTAATACTTCTTCTCTAAAATTACTTTTTCGAATAATTGTACGCATTTGGTCATCCATTTCCTGCTCACGTGTGGTTAACTTAAACTTAGCACGCTGTTCATAAATAGCAACTTGTTCTTTATAGGCATTTATTTCAGAGATAACAGAATCATCAGGGATGCATGCAGTGTATTCATAAAAAACACAGTCATCATTCACTGCAGAAGATGCATTACTTAGTACAACCTCACTTTCACTTTGCTTCACATATGGATCATATGGGACAATATTGTTATTTCCCTCATCATCAATATATGATTCATAAGTTTCAAGAGATTGTACTTTATTATGCATCTTTTGCTCATCAACTTCATTATATAGTTTTAATACCTCTGAGATGATTGATTCTTTGGATGGACTAGCTTGCTGTGATGATGAGACCTTAGGAGAGACCATTGGAGAAATGCTAGTCATGAAAATTGTTTGTGCAGTAGGTTCATCATCGACGTCAGAGTCATATGCATCACAGTCAGCTACTTGGAAGGCATTCTGATGATTGTGACCTATCTCCTGAATTGGCTGCTCATCCATATCTGCGTCATAGGTTCTGGCATTTCCCTCAGCAAGAAATAGCAATTCCTCTTCATCCAAGGCTGCTCCATTATCCTGAGCTTGAACAAGCAACATCTTGTCTCTGAAGTATTCTGCATTGGACGTTTTGGAGATGTGCAGTGTCTAGCAATATGTCCCTCACCACCATAGTTGTAGCATTTGACTGGCTTTCCTTGACCCTGATTTACATTTCTTCCTTGATTCTGATTGGCTACAAATCCTCTACCAACTCCACCTCTTCCTTGTTCATACTGCCTCTGTTGAACTGGTTGCATCATAACCTTCCCATCTCTGATCATAGCATGGTTGTGAAGATTGGATGCAGTTCTGATTTCATTGTTAGTGTGAAGACTGTTAGTATGAGGAGTAAGAGTCAAGTTCTGTTTAACCATAAGAGCCAGTTGATTGATGAAATATCCCATGACAGCATCAGCATCTGGTTGCTTGAACCTCAGATCAGGAATGAGTTTGTGATTACCATCTCCCGTGGGTATAACTTGAGAGGCTTTGGTGGTAATTCCAACATTGGTGTAGAAGGCAGTTGAGTCATTTGATGAGCCTGTCTCTCCATGATTGGTTTTGAACTGTTCAAGAATCCTTTTTTCAAACATTGCATGTCTCTCATTCTGAAGAAGAAAAGCATACAGTTGCTCATAGTTGGTGTTCTTCAAACCTTTAGTTAGCTTCACAGAAGTGACAAACTTGTGCCATTCGGGATTCATGTTGTTCACAAACTTTGAGTTCAGCTGAATGTTTGGCATGGTCATTTTGATGTTCCTCATTTCATTCACAAGCTTATGGAATCTCACGTAGTACTCATAGACGCTCTCATCTGGTTTCATCTTGAAGTGCTCAAATTCATCATACAGTTGTGATTCTCTGTCTTCAACAGTTAATTCAGAACCTGAGAGAAGCATCTTGACATTATCCCATACAGCCTTTGCTTCAGTGTTGTGATTGATAAGCTTGTAGATGTCTTTTGGAAGACCTTGAAGTATAATGTTAGACGCCCTGATATCTGCATCAAATCTCTTTTTCTCCTTATCATTGAGCTCATCATACGTCTTTGGTCTGTCTATTCCATAGATCATTGTTCCATCTGCAGCTGTATCAATTAGATCTCTAGTAGTCTCAATCTGATAAGGTCCTTCATCGATTGACTTGAGAATGTTGACTCCGTTTTCTTTTCCCAAACAGTACAACCGGATTCGTTGTGCCCATGAGTCATAATCAGTTCTGTCAAGCATAGGTGGACGTGTATCTGACCCTGCTGCTTGAACATCCTCAGCTACGGAAGAAACAATAGTAGGAACGATGTTTGCCATGATTACAAGTTCTAAGGGATTTTACTATTCTTTGAGTAAACCGGGAAATTGATTCTTTCACAGGATTTTACTAAACCAAAAGAACAACCGTAAGAATGCATCACGAAGAAGTAACAAGTCTCAATAGACAAGTAGCTAAACACTCAACTCGCTTAGTTATCAACTCGCTAAACAACCAACTTGCTTAAAGAAACAAGTCGCTTTAGGAATCAACTCGCTAAATAGCCAAGTCGCATTAGTATCAACTCGCAACACAATCAACTCGCTTAATGAAACAAGTCGCTAAATAGCCAACTCGCTTTAGTATCAACTCGCAACACAATAAACTCGCTTAATGAAACAAGTCGCTTTAAGAATCAACTCGCTTAATAGCAAGTCGCAAACAGACACAACTCGCTTAACCACCAAGTCGCTTAAAATCTTAACTCGCTAAATAGCCAAGTCACATATAACAACTCACATCCAGTAACAAAGCAACTCGCTTCGAAGAAATATATATCCGAGACTCAACTCATTTTGTACAAAGTTCAAAAATAACCACTTTATCAATAAAAAACAACCAAACCACAATGATTTAAGCCTTCCAATTCAAAACTTAAACACATATGATGATCCTAAACACAAAAGTACAAGCAAAATTCAAACTTTAACACTAGAATTTGTCCAAATGAATCAAACTCTTCTAAACACTTAATACCCCAAAAACCTTATGAAATCCTCCAAAACAAAGAGCATGAAAGATGAGTGATCAAACCATGGCTCTTGATACCAATTGTAAGATATAGGATTTCACAAACACACTAAACCATGATCAAAGTGGGGCGTTCAAGTATGTTTAGAGAGAGAAAGGGAAGAGAGTTGGGAACTATGTGAAACAAAGAAAAATGGTATTGAAGCTCCAACTCTCTACCTTGGGAGGTAGAGGGTATTTATAGTTTCTTACAAACAAAGGCCACCTACGGGCTGTGTATCAGGCATACAGTGAGTAAAGACCCGTCCGTCCTCCACGGTGTTACAAAACAAACTACTTAATAATATAACCAGACTATGACTACGAGCTTTCTAATGAATACATATACTTGAGGTGACCGACTCTTTAATGACTGAATTTTCTAATTCCTAACACCACCAAGCAATATAGAAGACACCTTCAATAAGCAGCTTACGTTTGGGAGGAAAATTATGGCCCAGAATCCAAGCTTTCCATTCCTCATAAGAAGAAATTTGAGGGGCACTAACTTTCCACCAAGAGGCAATTTTGCGGTAAATATCACAGGCCATAGAGCAAGCATAGAAAATATGATTAGTAGATTCCGCATACTTCTCACAAATCGGACAAAGAATAGTATGAATATCTAACCCTCTTTTGGATAAGTTAATACGAGAGAGAAGAAAATTCAACTTAATTTTCCAAGCGTGAATGTTTACCTTAATAGGGACAATCTTCCTCCAACGAAATTTAGAAGAAACCTCAGGAAGCAATTGATCGTCAATAAATTGTCTAAGCGAAGCAACCGTAAAGTCTTTCGTACCTGACAAAGACCAAGATTATCTATCTCTCATGTTGGGAAGCTGCAAACCGTTCAAAGAATTCACGAGGTCACAATACTGCTTGAGCTCAACACCTCCTCTAAGAGGACGATGTAAGGAGAAGCAGACATTGTCGTGAGCCAATTTAGATGCAACACTTACATGCTTACAAGTTTCCAGTTTAAAAACTGTTGGTTTGTGGGAGTTATAAACACGACAAAACGACTAAGGGTATGTGAGCCAATGGGGGCACACACGATAAACAAGAGTATACATGTAGAACATTTATTATACTTGAATTAATATACCCGATATGCATGAGAGCTTGACCCGATTTATACGACCCATGGACAGTTTATTCTTGGACTTGGGTTGGATTATTTGAATGCTCAACTGATCGGGAAGCAAAAGAGGGAAGATTTTGGTTGGGCTTGGTTGCTTGTCGACCAAGACAAATCTCAATCAATAACCGGTTGTTTTGGGTATAAAAACAAACCCACTCCTCCTCAACTTGACGCATAATCTTACACTCACACATCTCTAAACCGATCATTGTTCCAGCTGCCAATTCCTATTCGACTAGCTTCTCAAGTCGTTTAGGGTTTAGTTGTTTTCTTGATTCCTAAACTTGCTACGTAACCAAGTGTTTAGGTGTCGATTAGTTGGAGTTGATTTGTTCCTGATTTCCCAGTAGAATCGCAGCAACAAAGTGTGGGTTTAAGCTTCTGGTCGTGGTGTATATCTCAGACAGAACTTGATTGGATATCGGATAAGATTCATCCGATATCGGGTAAAAGTAAGGAAGCTGTTTTCTTGATTGCTTCTAATCTCTGTAAGATATTGGATTTCACATACACATCAAACCATAACACAAAGTAGGCGTACAAGAGGTATTAGAGAGAGAAAGTTAGAGGTTTAGGGAACTTTAGTGAGAGAAAGGAAAATCTTATTATTAGCTCCAACTCTCTACCTTGCAAGGTAGAGAGTATTTATAGTCTTACAATAAAACGCCACACAACGGGCTGTGGATCAGGCATACAGTGGGTAAAGACCCGTTCGTCCTCCACGGTGTTACTTAACTAAATACTACTTAGCTTAAAATAACTATGACTACGAGCTTTCTAACGATTACATATACTTGAGGTGACCGACTCTTTAATACCTGCAATTTCTAATTCCTAACAATCTCCCCGTAAGGGAGGTCACCTCAAACATAGACTAAACTTACATTGAATATAAACAGATATTACATTAACAATTGTTCTTGCATTCTTGATGTAGTACGTTGCTCCGAAGCTCGTAGTCATTGATTCTTCTCATTGCATGTTTGGTTAATCCAAGTGGAGGTCTTTTACTGATCTACGTGGTAATAATTTTGAGCCAGCTTTTGAGATCATCAGCTAACAAAAATCTCTGAGACATCTATTGTGGTGTTGGTATTATGTGATGTTGTGACTTTCAGACCGACATGCTCACATTCTGGATCATGATATCTTCTCATCAGAGTAGCGGAAGCTTTCGTTGATTCATGATATTGGCAGCAGCGTAGCAGAAGCATGGAGTGAAAATATCAGAGACATTGATGCACTTATCATGATTTCTTGAGACATGAATGTATTGTGTGAGCATGCGGCTATGGATTGACCGCTTCATTCTGATCAACTGCAAACGTCGGGTGTACCTGCATACAACAGTTAGCAATAACTCGCACGAAAGTGTCTTTGATGACTTTCGTTGAATTGAGGTACACGGCCCACGGTTCCCCGTTGATCAGTACAAGTACTGCCTGTGATCAGGTATAATTCCGAAGAATTTCCTTGACAGGGTTTGGCAGCTGCTCTAGCTATTCTCAAACCGGAATGTCTCAAAGAAGACAGCACGGAGTGAGTGAACCAGCGAATAGAAATTCACTGATTGATGAAAAGATTTTTGAAAAACAATCGTGTATTGCTCAATAGAAATTGTTTTTGCAATACAACGAAGGTTTTAATGAACATCAATTATCAATCATAAAACACCTTTTGATTTGAAATATCCGTACACGGTCGATTTGCTAAAGAAAAGAGCTTTTAAGCACAACGACCGGTTTTTCAAAAGATATCCGTCAATCCATAACCTGAACCAGGATTGATTCAAAAGATTGAATCTCCCCATCGTTACTGTTCAGTTGTCACATGGTTGATCTATAGTTTAGATCTCACATGCCACCCACCAGGAGCTTGTTAGATGTTGGCTCCAGAAGGCTTTCCATCTTCATTGTGAATATGTTAGCATATCACTCAGATGTTCTGGCAATACCACAAGGATAATGCGTAGGACTCAAGATATAATCTCTCTTTCCACATTGTGTGAAATAGAAAGTCTTCATTGAAAGTGTCCTAATGAGATTTATAGATGATCTCGTGGCTCTAGACTCAATTTGTGCATATTTGGTTCCTGTGTCGGAGACTAGGGAGAGGGTCTCCTTCTTCAATATCAACAATCTCTAAGTGAAAGTCGATAGGTTATGTAGGTTCCCCGTGAGAATGAAACAAGCCCTTTTAAGAGGAACTTGAGTGGTTTGGGAAGTTGTAGTGTAGAGCGTCACTGGGTCCATGACGTCTTGTCTTCAATACCGATGTTACCATCAGTAGCATATGAATTGTACCCGATTTCTGCCCTATGGTTGAATAAATGGAGGGCTATTTCTTTTCACCCTTTTCTCATTCAATTCCTTTTCATTCTTCAACCCCTTCAGTGCTTACCGAGACTTCATAGCTAGAACCTTGTTGGGTTTATTCCAGTACTAGCTCTGTCTCAGTCCGCACTCTTCCCATATCTCATTTTTCTCCTTTTCTCATCATACCTAAGGACTTCTACACTAACTAGTGGATTGTCCCTGGGTAGATCCCTCCGGTTCTGGCGGATCATGGGAACAAATACCTAACCTTATCATCCTTATATCACCGTACATAAAGTAAATTTGGTCGGTCTATTTGGTATTGTTCATCTGCCTTTTGAACCAATTGAAAACCATTTGAAAATCAATCCAGATACTTGTGATATTATCAAAGCATTTTGTACCTGAATTGTTTTTTATATTTTTAGAACAAGTGCTCCTCCTCAACATGTGCATCAAATGTTTGAAATCGTTTTGCACATGGAGGAAAGAGGAAGAATTAACTTCTTTGATTACCATTTTCTAAATGATATCAACCTCACTTCCCTGATCAAATCAAGTAGATAAAGCATTTTGGGGAAGGATGAGGTTTTCATAATTTTGCTCCCCCTCAATATGTGCCTCGAGGTTTGAAAAGAGTTTTGCACATACTAGAGGGAACCTACACATTGAGATAAATGATCACGTTTCAAATCATTGTGGTTTAACATAGATGCTCCCCCTCAACATGTGCATGGAAAATTTGAAATCGTTTGGCACATGTGGGAAGGAGAGCTCGTACAACCTTATAACACCATTTACCGAATTATCAGTTTAAATCCAATTTAAATCACAAATTCTCCCCCGATCACAATTATCAAGTCCTTTTAGATTTGTGATCTCTTGTAGATTTAAATTGATTTTTAAAGCTTTTTAAGGAGAATTGTGACTTGATTTTCAAAGCATTTTAACTGATAAGGATCGGATTTTAAGACTTTAAACTCCATTGATTAAACATGCATGAATATCTTTTGAAAACAATTGAATGACAAATAACTTTTTTAATTTAATTGAAATCATTCTCCCCCTCAATCAATGACAAAGGTAGTTGATTGAGAGATAGATATTTTGACAAATAAGTTGAGATGATTATCAAAAATAGAGTACTAGTTATTTTTTAAAGCAGTTAGTTTTCAGCAGATAAATGTTTTATAGAATCAAAGCATGAAATTTTGAAAACATGATAAAGTGTAGTTATGTTCTTTCTTTAAAAAGCGGGTTACAGCCTGAGATGACAATAAACCATTGTTTTACTTTCTCCCAAAAATATTTTTTGATTTTTTGATTTTTTTTTTTTTTTTTTTTTTAACATTCGAACAACATCTAAAGTCCCGTGTCATTCTTTGAATGACATCACAAAGACCGTAGATATTATCGAATTGAGGAAAACATGACAAAAAGACAATATTTTTGAAATTTTTCAAGATTTTTCAATTTTTATGGATTTTTGAAAGTTTTATATTTTTCTATTTGCTTTTTGAAGGTTTTGTAATTTTGTATTTTGCTTTTCGAAAAGATATTTACAAGAGATAGATGAAGGAAATCTTTTACTCCTCTTCTTCCTCTTGAAGACGTTTTAGTGTTTCAGGTTGAAGGCTTTTAAAGCCAAGTCGTGGAAGAATAAACTCAAAACGTTCTCTAGGAAGAGCTTTGGTGAAGATGTCTGCTAACTGGTATTCAGTCCTCACAAAGTAAAGTTCCACCACACAGTTTTCCACTTGTTCCCTGATGAAATGATGTCGAATGTCGATGTGCTTTGTTCTTGAGTGTTGTACGTTGTTGCATGAGAGAGCAATAGCACTTTTATTATCACAGTACAGAGGGATTTTGTTAAATTCAAAGCCATAGTCAGATAATTGAGATCTCATCCATAGGATTTGAGCACAACAAGATGACATGGCTATGTATTCAGCCTCTGTAGAGGAAATAGAAGTACTCATTTGCTTCTTTGAAGACCAGCTCACAAGCTTATCACCCAAAAACTGTGCACCTCCAGACGTACTTCGACGAGTATCTTGACATCCTGCATGATCAGCATCTGCATAGGCTGTTAGTGACATACCGGTGTCCTTCGGGTACCAAAGTCCCATATTGATGGTTCCTTGGAGATACCGAAAGACCCGTTTAACCGCTTCAAGGTGCTTTTTAGTAGGCTTAGCCTGGTATCTAGCACACATGCAAACAGCGAACAAGATGTCTGGTCTACTAGCTGTGAGGTACATCAGGGATCCAATCATACTACGATATTTCGTTTGGTCTACCATGATCCCTGAGTGGTCCTCATCTAGTTTGGTACGTTCAATCATGGGAGTGTCAACAGGGTCACTTGAATCAAATCCAAATTTCTTTAAAATCTCATTTGCATATTTAGATTGATTTATGAAAATGCCTCCGGGACTTTGTGAAATTTGTAGTCCTAAGAAAAATGACATTTGTCCCATCATTGAAATTTGAAATTTAGAACCCATTTCATTTGAAAAATGGTCACACTCATTGGGGTCAGTCGAGGCAAAGATGATATCATCAACATAAATTTGAACATGAATTAAATGTTTTCCTGACTTCCTGGTGAACAATGTTGGATCAACTGCTCCTTTGCTAAATCCGTTAGATAGAAGGAACTTTGATAGCATATCATACCATGCCCTTGGAGCTTGCTTTAAACCGTTAAGAGCCTTCTTCAAAAGATAAACGTGAGTAGGATGCTCTTGATTCACAAATCCTTCCGGTTCGCTGACGTAGACGACTTCTTTAAGATCTCCGTTCAGAAATGCCGTCTTTACATCCATCTGATAGACTACCATGTTCTTACTAGTAGCATTAGCCAAAAAGATTCTGATTGCCTCAATTCGAGCAACTGGAGCAAAATATTCTTCAAAGTCAATACCCTCCTCTTGATGGTATCCTTTAGCAACTAATCGAGCCTTCTTCTTCAACACATCACCATGCTCATCAAGTTTCACTTTGAAGATCCATTTTAGAGCAATGATCATAGCACAATCTGGAGCAGGTACTAACTCCCATACATCGAGTCGATCAAACTCATGAATTTCATCTTGCATAGCATTGAACTAGCTGTCTTCATTCATGGCAGTTTTAACATCCTTTGGTTCGATCTTAGAGAGTACGGAGTTGAAGAAGCACCATAAGGCATCGGTTGCAAGTTGTTTCCATGTGGATACTGGACGAGAGGGATTTCCAATGATGTTGTCTAATGGATGATCGTGAGTCCATTTTCTAAGGTGTTCATGTGGCAGTTGTTGAGGGACTAAGGTAGCAGAGTCGATGTCTCCTGAAGAAGATGGTTCTGATGATGATTCAGGAGCAAATATGTTTTCAAATGGAGCATCTTCAGGAGTAGCAAAGGGATTAACTTCATCAATGATGCCAGAAACAGTTCCATGATGTACATTCAAAGATTGATGATTTGTTGATTAGACTGAGAGATCAGCAGTAGGCGCTTCTTGACTTAATGATATTGAGACTGTAGGATTGACTTCATTCTCAGGGATATGAGCAGCCTCTGTTGTGGGAATTGACAGTTCAATAACACTTGGCTCATAGAGTTCGTAAAACATAGGATCAAACAATTTCTTTAAATCATCCTCAGATGGAGGAACATATGGAGTTGCTGGAGAAGAATTTGGTACAAGGGATGAACCAATAGGACTGTTTTGAAGAGCGGGTCCTGAACTGGATTGTCCAGGAGCCACTTGACCGGTCAGCTCATCAAACGTGACGTGAATTGTTTCCATGATATTTCGGGTTCTCTTGTTGTATATTCGGTATCCTTTTCTGTTTGGTGCATAACCTACAAATACTCCAATATCTGCTTTAGCTCTAAGTTTGCCTAAATCTTGGCCCTCATTAGTTGGATAACACAATGCACCGAACACACGAAGGAATGAAAGATTAGGTTTTCTGTTGTGGACAAGTTCATATGGAGTTTTTCCATGAGCAGTGTGAATCAGGGATCGATTTTGGTTGTAGCATGCAGTGGCGATGGCTTCACCCCAGAGAAACATTTGAACTTTTGAGTAAATCAGCATTGTCCTTGCGGCTTCCACAAGAGTTCGATTTCGTCTTTCAACTACACCGTTCTGTTGAGGGGTTCGAGGAACACTTCTTTGATGACTGATTCCAATACTTTCATAAAACTCACTAAGTTGTTTGTTAACAAACTCAGTTCCATTGTCTGTTCGGATGATTCTGACCGTTTTGTTAAGACGAACCTGCAGCTGTTTAATGAGTTTGATGATGATATATGGAGTTTCATCCTTTGTCTTTAAGAACTTTACCCAGGTGAATCTAGAGAAATCATCAACCACAACTAACACATATTTCTTCCCAAAGATATTCTGCACACTCATGGGTCCACAT
Organism: Chrysanthemum seticuspe; assembly: GCA_019973895.1. Lineage (NCBI taxonomy): Eukaryota > Viridiplantae > Streptophyta > Magnoliopsida > Asterales > Asteraceae > Chrysanthemum > Chrysanthemum seticuspe. The sequence continues at coordinate 289,328,479 of BPTQ01000006.1, read as the reverse complement.
AAGTCCATGTGAATTGTATGAAGAACTTCTGTGACAGAGTTAGTAGATTTGGGTTTATGGGCATACTTCTTGCTTTTTCCCAATTGGCATGCTGAACAAAGATGATCCTTTTCATACTTAAGTCTATGTAAACCTACAACTAAGTCCTTTCTGGATAGATCATTGATGGTGCCGAAGTTCAAGTGATTGAGACGACGATGCCATAACCATGACTTTGTTTTTGAAGCCTTTGACAACAAGCAAATTGGAGAAGACTTCATCATATATTCGATAGAGATGGTGTACAGATTTGAACCACGTGAACCTCTCAAAAGTTCCTTACCATCAAGTTCTCTAACGAAACAAGTATGTTTTCTGAAGGCTACTTCTAGATCAGAATCGCAGAATTGACCAACAGAGAACAGGTTATGACCAAGACCTTCTACATAATATACTCTGAAGATAACACTTTTACCAACAACATAATCTCCATAACCCATAATTGCACCGAAATGATCATTTCCGAATCTAACTGTCCCGATGAATTTGCTCACGAAGTTCATGAGCCGCGACCGGTCGCAAGTCATATGCTTGGAACAGCCTAAGTCCAGGTACCACAGAACGATTTGAACGATCTGCAGTTGAACACAGACAAGAATGGATAACTGGATAATTGGGATCCCTATGCAAGAATGGGTTCCATTTGGTTAGTAACAATGGTTGGAACACCCACATCAGAAATAGAAGCATTCATATCAGAAGTTAGGGCAATGGAATCATTATGAATAGATGCAGTACTAGTGTCTGTATTAGCACTATTCAAAGTGTGCTCACTTCTTAAGGGAATAGTTCTACCAGTAGGCATCCATTTTCTAGTGGGCATTGTCTGATTAGTCTTATGACCAACAGGTATCCAATGATAGCCTATCTTACTAAATGTTCTTCCTGTGGGTTTCCACTGTTTTCTAACTTTCTTTCGCCTTTGCCTTTTTGCCTTCTTAGCATGATATTTTTCATTGACAAGATTCACTAGGGATTTGACAGTATTAGACAAAGTATTCATACCACATTCATGATTAGCAACAGAATTCAAGCAGACATCATTACAAGGTTTGCAAATAGTATCAGAATTCGAATTAATAACAGTACGCCTATGGCTAATACTAGAATCAACACGATTCGTTTTATTCGGCTCAAACTTAAAGTTCCTAGGTTGGTCTTCTACTCTCTTCCAATGCACATTCTTAGCTTGCGAGGTCCTGTCATTCCTTGTATTGTCTTGAGAGTTTGACCTGCTCGCTTTAATGTCACTGATTACTCCTGTAGAGGGAATGGGAACATTAGTTGGTTTTGCTACTCTTTGCTTCTCCTGTTTAGATGTGCTGGGATCTGAACTACATGCAGACATACTAGTGTTCACTTTCTTAACACTAGAAGTGTTGGAATTTGTACTTCTAGAAGGCACACTAGAGTTCGCTTTCTTAGCATTAACAGATCTGGAATGTGAACTACTTGAAGGCATACTAAGGATCACATTCAAAACATCGGGCATCGAATGAATATCATACTTGGCACTAGGCATAGAACACGGAATCAAAGGATTAACTCTCTCACCTAAGGACTTTGAGCATATTGTAATTAAGCATTCTAGAATTTCTTGAGATCGTTTGGCATATAAGCATGCATGCCCAATTGCATTGTCAAGTGGTTTCTCTAATTTATCCTCTTCAACAATCTCACGTAGACATTCTAGACAATCCTTAAGGGATGAGAAATATGTTTGAATAGCAAGTTTGTTATTCCTGAGATGAGGGGGAACATATTTCACAGACAAAGCATATTTGTTACTAGAGTGAACCTTTGATACACCATTCTCCCCATTGGTCATTGGCATTTTCCCTTTTACCTGGCTCTTCAGATTCTCAATTTCCTTTTGCAATGAAGCTATTTGTTCGTTATTTTTGTTACGAGTGACCTTTATTGATTCAAATAACTCATTGAAATGACGTTTAACCTTTTCATTTTCTTATAGAAAACTTTCGTTTTCCTTTTGTAATGCATTTACTAAGTTTTGAAGATGAAACGTTTGAGAATTCTGAGAATCTAAAGGAGGAGGCATTTGGGAGCCAGTCACATTGTTCTTTTCACCCTTTAATTGAGAGATTTGGGCTTTCAATTTTTTGATCGTGTTACAATGAGCATGAATCTGTTCATCACGTTTGTTTATTTGAAAAACTGCATCAAACTCTGGAGCATCTGAGGATGTCTTGATATTTGAAGTTCTTACATTTTCTTTAAGATGTTGATATTTTAGTTGTAGATTAAAATGTTCAACCTCTAATTTAGAAAAATGTTTAACCACATTGTCGTGATCATCCAGTTCAATTTTCTCAGTTAGTTTAGAATTAGTCTTTTCAAGTTCAATGACACGATCATGAGAGACTTTCAGGGCAACAGATAATTCATGAAATTGAGAAGCGTTAATGGAACAATTTGTAGCAGTGAAAAACACATCTTGAGCAACACATTCAGTAATAAGAGTCTCATTCAATGTATGCAATTTATTCCTCTCAATCTCATTATATTTTAGTGCACGCTCATAATCACTAACCTCAACTATCATAGCATCAAATTCCTTTTCCATTTCTTTAATGTCTAAATTCATTCCCTTTTTAAGACTTTCAAAATGATCTTTTAGTTGTTTAAAGAAAGGCACGACTTCAGTTAAATAACATTCTTTTGTTTGCTCAAAACCCCTTTCCCCTTCAGTAATACCAGTGGGTGTGATCCTTTTCTTGCAAGTTCTCTCAAAATCAACAAATAGTTGAAAGATAACGTATTGACTGATTAAGGTCTTGCTTTTAGTGGCAATAGTTCTAGGAACTAGATGCATTGGTGTATTGGGAGGATACACGGTCGCTTTAGGCATTTTACTAAGGGGAGGGTTTGTTTCAACAATATTTTCCGCTTTCTGCTTATCTAAGTCCATTTTCCAGAACACTTGTTCGGGAGTCAACAGTGTTTGAGGCTTAAACATGTTCAAGGAGATCCAATTCTCCTTTTTTTAGTCATGGGGTGTGATAATTATGTTCTTCTCTTTACATTTAGGATCATCTAGTTTCTTATTCATATTTTCCCTAGTGACTTCATCTGATTTCTTATCTTCCTCTGTGCACTTAACGCAACTAGGTTTTTGTCTAGGTTTAAGAATCTCATTGCCATCATAGATTACACTTTGAGCTGCTTTTGCAATCTTCCCGTACTCAGGGTTGGGCTTATCTATAATGGGAACACTATGCTTATCGCTTAAAACTCTATGCTTAGTGATTAAGTGAGCAGTCTGAATGGTATTTCCTTGTACGTACAACTTATTTTCAAGGTTTTTAGATTAGAAAAATCATTCAAAAGTTTTGATTCCTTAGCACTGAATTCTTGCTTAAGCATTTTAACATTTTCTTGAAGTTCTTGTTTTTGCTTAGCAGTTTTAGAAAGCTTTTCTTGTAAGGAGTTTAACTCTTGTTTTAATACTTCTTCTCTAAACCTACTTTTTCTAATAGTTGTACGCATTTGGTCATCCATTTCCTGCTCACGGGTGGTCAACTCAAATTTTGCACGTTGTTCATAAATAGCAACACGTTCTTTATAGGCATTCAGTTCAGAGATGACAGAATCATCAGGGGCACATGCAGTGAATTCATCAAAAACATAATCATTATTGACTGCAGAAGATGCATCACTTGGTACAATCTCACTTTCACTTTGTTTCACATATTGATCATATGGGACAACATTGATATTACCCATATTTTCAATATATGATTCAATAAATACAGTTGATTGTACGTCGTTATGTATCTTTTGCTCATCAACTTCATCGTATAATTTTAATACCTCAGAGATGAGTTTGTCTTTGGATGGACCAGCTTGTGGTGATGACGAGACTTTAGGAGAGACCATTAGAGAAATGCTAGCCATGAAGATGGTTTGTGCAGTGGGTTCTTCATCAACATCAGAGTCGTATGCATCACAATCAGCTACTTGAAAAGCATTCTGATGATTATGGCCTATCTCCTGAATTGGTTGCTCATCCACATCTGCATCATATGTCTTAGATTTTCCCTCAGCCAAGAACAACAACTCTTCTTCATCCAAAGCTGCACCATTATCCTGAGCTTGCACAAGCAACATCTTATCCCTGAAGTACTCTGCATTCTAAGGGCGTTTTGGTGATGTGCAGTTCCTTGCAATGTGTCCCTCACCCCCACAATTGTAACATTTGATTGGCTTTGCTTGACCCTGATTTCCATTCCTTCCTCTATTCTGATTTGCTGCATAACCTCTACCAGCTCCACCTCTTGCTTGTTCGTACTGTCGTTCTTGAACTGGCTGCACCATAACCTTCCCATCTCTGACAGTGGCTTGATTATGTGGATTGGAAGCAGTTCTGAGATTGTTGTTGGTGTGTGGAAGAGAGTTCATGTTTTGACTAATCAGGAGAGCTAGTTGATTAATGAAGTTTCCCACGTGTGCATCAGCATCAGCTTGTTTGAACATAGGATCAGGAATGAGTTTGTGGTTACCATTACCCATGGGTATGACTTGTGAGGCTTTGGTTGTGATTCTGATGTTTGAGTAGAAGGCAGTTGAATCATTTGAAGAGCTTGTCTCTCCCTGGTTGGTTTTGAACTGATTAAGAATCCTTTTTTCAAACATAGCATGTCTCTCATTCTGAAGGAGGAAGGCATAGAGTTGCTCATAGTTTGTATTCTTCAATCCTTTGGTTAGCTTTACAGAGGTGACAAACTTGTGCCATTCGGGATTCATGTTGTTCACAAACTTTGAGTTCAGCTGAATGTTTGGCATAGTCATTCTGATGTTCCTCATATCATTAACAAGCTTCTGGAATCTCACATAGTACTCATAAATACTCTCATCTGGTTTCATCTTGAAGTGTTCAAATTCATCATAGAGTTGTGATTCTCTGTCTTCCATAGTTAATTCAGAACCTGAGAGAAGCATCTTGACATTATCCCACACTGCCTTGGCTTCGGTGTTGTGATTGATCAGCTTGTAGATATCTTTTGGAAGACCTTGAAGTACGATGTTAGAAGCCCTGATATCAGCATCGAATCTATTTTTCTCCTTATCATCGAGCTCATCATATGTCTTTGGTCTGTCAATTCCATAGATCATTGTTCCATCTTCAGCTGTATCAATTAAGTCTCTAGTAGTCTCAACTCGATATGGTCCTTCATCAATGGATTTGAGAATGTCGACTCCATTTTCCTTTCCAAGACAGTACAATCTGATTCGTTGAGCCCAAGAGTCGTAGTCAGTTTTGTCAAGCATGGGTGGACGAGTATCTGAACCAGCTGCTTGAACATCCTCGGCAACAGTGGAGATGATTGTAGGAACGTTGGTAGACATGATGACAGATTAAATGGGATTTTATAACTCTATGATTAAACCGGGAAATAGATTCTCTCACGGGATTTTACTAAATCAAGAGAAAACCGTATTCAAAGGATATCACCCAAGTCGCTAGGAAACCTTGAACCAAGTCGCTAAGTGCCAAGTCGCTATAGTCCCAAGTCGCTATATAACAACTCGCTACGATCCAAGTCACTAGCAAAATTTTGACAGCAAGTCGCTAAGAACCAAGTCGCTAATTTGTCAAGTCGCTAAATAGCAACTCGCTAGGTACCAAGTCGCTAACACCAAGTCGCTAACAATATAAAGTACAAGTCGCTAACTTACACCAAGTCGCTACGCGTAGTGGAGAATCCACTAAGTGTACTTTTGTCGGCTTGTCTCAATAGACAAGTCGCTAGAACCAAATCGCTACCAAATAACACACCAACTCGCTAACTTTTTATGAAGCAAGTCGCTATGATGAATATCACACCGAGAACCAAGTCGCTAGCAAGAAAATCACCTAAACACCACTTTTCAATCTAAGAACAACCCAACCACGATGATTCAAGCCTTCAAAGTCAAAACCTAAATACTTGTGATGATTCTAAACACAAAAGTACTATCAAAATCCAAACTTTAACACTAGAAATCAACCAAATGATGCAAAAACCACTAAACTTTTTCAAACTCAAAAACCACTAGAAATCCAAAGATATGTAAGAGATGATCTAACCATGGCTCTTGATACCAATTGTAAGATATTGGATTTCACATACACATCAAACCATAACACAAAGTAGGCATACAAGAGGTTTTAGAGAGAGAAAGTTAGAGGTTTAGGGAACTTTAGTGAGAGAAAGGAAAATTTTATTATTAGCTCCAACTCTCTACCTTGCAAGGTAGAGAGTATTTACAGTCTTACAATAAAACGCCACACAACGGGCTGTGGATCAGGCATACAGTGGGTAAAGACCCGTCCGTCCTCCACGGTGTTACTTAACTAAATACTACTTAGCTTAAAATAACTACGACTACGAGCTTTCTAACGATTACATATACTTGAGGTGACCGACTCTTTAATACCTGGAATTTCTAATTCCTAACAATCTCGGACAGGAAGAAAGCAAGATTATTGGGTTTTCTTGTTCGTGTATTATTCAAGGGTCAAATTTTTGATTGGGTTTTATTATTACGTTCTCGACTAGCCATTAATCGAACGTATACGTTATCGGGTTTGTTGTGATACTAATTGAGGTATCTATCTTTGATACTCGGGTTTTGTATTGGTTTCTTGTTCATTACTAAAGTCCAATTGCCTAGCAAGGTTAGCTATTCTTTTATCCCTTTTATTAATTATTTATTTATTAATTAATTGTTTATTAATTACGTGTTTAACCTAATTGCAAATACTAGATCCTTATCCGTTGCGTACTCGTAGAGGTTAATGGTTAACTTAGTTCTAAAATCCCAACAGTGGCATCACGAGTCAACTCGTTTTTTGCGATTATGGGTTACACGTTTCTCATTAATAAACATGTTTAAAAGGCTGCATGAAACCTAATTTAGTTGTTCGTTTTATTTTGTTTTGACAACTATATGCAATACTTGTCAATTTTTAATAAATAATAACTAGTCACACATAAATTAAAATTATATTGATAATTAGAATTAATTTGTTAATTAGAATTAATTTGTTAATTAGAATTACTTGTTAATTAGAATTAATTAATTGTTAATTAGAATTATTATGATAATTAGAATTAGGGCAAATGGCACAAAAAGGCATCAAAGTTAAGGTCAATTTCCAATTAAGGTATTCTATTTTTTTTCTTGCATAAAAAGGTACCCAACAAAAAATTTTGGCGGATTTGGGTTTTTTACTAACGTTCGTTAACTCACTTCGTTAGTATATTACATGGTTAGTCCTCGAATTTGCATAAATCGTTCTTGGGGTTAGGATGGTCAACGATCGTCAACGCCACGTGTCACCACCTGAGTGGTGCCACGTGGCATAGGGTCGGGTCGGATCGGATTAGTAAGCGGGTCGGGTCGGGTTGTAAATGGGTCGGGTTGCCACGTGGACCAATGAGGTGGTGCCACGTGGCATTGGTATAATATACCAATTTTTTTGCTGGCCTAAGATTCGAACTCGGGACATTTGTGTGGGAAGCCAAGCTTTGCCCAACTGGGCTAAGCATAGCTTCAATAATGTTTCCCTAAATCATATACATAACCCTTCCTAAAAGTTAATGCCCAATTCTTAAATAATAAAAGATTCAATTTAGTTTTTGGCCTATCAATTTAAGGGGTTATATGGGCTGTCAAAAAATAAATAAATATACTGTCGGACTCGTTTTTTCGTGCTCTTTCCAATGGTATGCTCGGGGATTTTTTTCGACTTTGTTTGAACCTCGAAAAATGCAAAAATCACCATTTTTCCTTTGTTTTTGCATTTTTCAAGGTCCAGACCAAGTCGAAAAAATTCCTCGAGCATACCATTAGAAAGAGCACGAAAAAACGAGTCCGACGGTATATTTATTTATTTTTTGACAGCCCATATAACCCCTTAAATTGATATGCCAAAAACTAAATTGAACCTTTTATTATTTAAGAATTGGGCCAAATTGAGAAAGAGTTATGTATTTGATTTTGGGTTATACTACTGAAACTATGCTTAGCACAGCTGGGCTTAGTTTCGCTTGTGACTCAAACATCCCGGGTTCGAATCCCAGGCAAGCCAAGCAAAGTATTAATACTCAGCGCCACGTGGCGCCACCTCATTGGTCCACGTGGCAACCCGATCCGATCTGATTCCACGTGGCACCCCTTAGGTGGTGACACGTGGCGACCCGACCCGTTGACCACCTGTTGACCGACCCTAACGACAAGGACGATTTGTGCAAATAATTTTAATTGAAAGTAAGGACCTTCATTGCAATTTGGTCCTAACCACAAGGACTAAGCATGCAATATACTAACGAAGTGAGTTAACGAACGTTAGTAAAAAACCCAAATCCGCCAAAATTTTTTGTTGAGTACCTTTTTATGCAAGAAAAAAAGTAGAATACCTTAATTGAAAATGGACCCTAACTTTAATGCATTTTTGTGTCATTTGCCCTTAGAATTACATATTGGTTATTAAATACATAAAATTGCGTAATTACTTGTTAATTGAGATTGCCATGTTTTATGTGTTTTCCGGCCACAAGACCCACTCAATTGCTTTTAAGTGATGCATGGAGCGATCTAGGTATTACACCTAGTGACGGTCTTATGGTTCTCCGTTCGGGGAAGACTCGCAAGAGAACTCGGAATAATATTTACTTTTATATTGATGATTACGCTTATATGTTTGTGATTCCTATATGCGCATTATTACTTGCTTTGACACCTAATTGTATGCAATATGGAATAATACATATCGTAACTATAACATTAATATTGGTCTTTATTTACACGCCTAAATATCATGCTCAATTGTGACCTGCTATTTGATTCGTGGAAAATCGTTTTTGTAAAATAAAGTGACCTAATATATGAAACACGTTTTCAAGAATTTAAAAACTAGACGCTATGGACACTTGGGATGTACGGCTCACCCACTAGAACAAGCTCAAAAGGGGGTTCAAAGAGGTGCGCACAGTCGCACCGAAAGGATGTCTAGGTTATGCTTCAGTGCTTACCTGGTCCTCTGCCTCCCTGTGCGTTCGATTGGAGCTACCGTAAACCATGATGATCACTACAGTGTCATTACCAAAAGTTTTTAAAATTAGTGTTACAAAGTTGTTTTGCATGCTTCTTTGTACACGACTTTTACCACATTTATATGTGCATACCTATTTGTTAATTTTAAGTCTACGCCATCCAACTATGAGCACGTGCATTTGGATTGACTTCTCTGGTCAGACCTAAGGGCCTTTCCAACCCATGGTAATTATTTCGATTTGGTCAGACCTATGGTTATTTTTACACGTTCATACTTGGTCGACTTATCTCGAGTTGGCTTGGTCAGACCTTGAAGCCGAGGCATAAGATGAGAACTAAACATGCTTTTGACATTATTACTTGATACTAATGCCTTAAACAGTCTCATAAAGTCTAAGAGTTGCATTATGCAATTAACGCTCGTCGCTTACCTCTTGTCCTATTTTTTTACGCAATGGTCAGACCTATGGTAATTAAGTTGGAGTGCAAGATGGATCTTAGTCTTATTAGTAATTAATTGGATAGTTAATTCTTTTAAGAATGTAACTATCGAAAATACTAATTATTTGAACTTTTCAATTGTAGATGACTACTTCAGTCGGAAACAGTTAGGTACTCAGGAGTTTCTTTGAGAAACAAAAATTCACTGGACCTAATTTCATTGATTGGTATTGCCAGCTTCACATTATACTATCAGCTGAAGATAAGGAAACTTATCTGGAGCATCCTATACCTGCTGCACCTGTTGCTACTCCTGGCCACCCTGTCCCACCTGAGGCTCTTGCAGCTCATACTGCTTGGGTCAAAGGTTCAAAGGACATAGCTTCCTTCATTCTCATGACCATGGAGTTAGAGATCTAACGAAATCTAACTCATCTTGGTGCTTATGACATGCTTCAGGAGTTGAAGTCTATGTTCTCTCAACAAGCAGAACAAGAGCTTCTACAAACTGCACGTGAATTTCACACTTGCAAGCAGGAAGAGGGTCAATCGGTTAGCTCATATGTTCTCAAGATGAAGAGCTACATTGACAACTTGGAACGTCTTGGTCACCCAGTTACTTTGAACTAGGGAGTTAGTTTGATCCTCATCGGTCTTTCTAAAGAGTACATCACGTTTGTGCAGAACTTTAATATGCACAGCATGGGGAAGATGATGCACCTGCACTACGTTATGTACGTGGGGGTGGTGGTAAGGTCCAGAAAAACCACAAAAAAGAATAAATCGTTTAAGGCTGCTAAGGGGAATCATGGAAATGGAAACAAGTTTGGTAATGCTACTGAGTATAAGCCATACAATGCTTCTTCTTCCTCTAAATCCAAATCCAAGATTCCTTCACCACCCAAGATGGATAATCCAGTGAAGGACGCAGCCTGTCACCAGTGTGGTGAGACAGGACATTGGAAAAGGAATTGTCCCCAGTATCTCGCCGAGTTTATGAAAAAGAAGAAACAGTCTCTTGCAGCTAGTTCTTCAAGTATTTTTACTATAGAACTCTACTCTTTCCCTAAATCATCCTTAGTATATGACACTGGTTATGATACTCACACATCTGTAATAATACTCGGGGTCTAAGGGGCAGTAGGAAGCTGAAGCCAGGAGCTTTAAGTCTGTACGTGGGCAATGGTCAACGGGCAGAAGTTGAAGCTATTGGAATTTATCATTTATCTCTCCCTAGCGAATTAGTTATTGTTTTAAGTGATTGTCATTATGCTCCTTAAATTACTAGAGGATTATTTCAGTTTCTCGTTTGTATGACGATGGTTTTAATAACCGTTTTGAATCGAATAATTATATTTCAGTTACTAAGAATAACGTTGTTTATTTTACTGCTATTCCTCGTAATGGTATTTATGAAATTGAATTGTCTTGTTCGAATACAAATGAAAGTTCCGCCAAGTCAAACTTGGACTCTACTCTCGTGTGGCATGGTCATCTTGGACACATTAGCAAGAAACGCATGGAGAAGTTGCAACACGATGGAATTCTCAACTCATCTGACATTAAGTCACTTGAAAAGTGTGTTGCTTGTATGTCTGGTAAGATGGCTAGAAAACCTTATTCACATCAAGTGGAAAGGGCTAAAGATCTACTTGGACTTATACACTCAGATGTATGTGGCCCATTTAGAATCACATCAAGACAAGGAGCAAATTACTTCATGAATTTCAAAGACGACTATAGTCGGTATGGTTATGTTTACTTGCTGAAACATAAACATGAAGTGTTTGAAACATTTAAAGTGTTTCAAAAGGAAGTAGAAAATCAACTCGGGAAGACCATAAAATCACTACGTTCTGATCGTGGAGGTGAATATATGAGTTAAGAGTTTTTGGATCATCTTAAGGAGCATGAGATTATTGCCCATCGAACACCTCCTTATACTCCACAACACAATGGTGTATCTGAGAGGAGAAATCGAACCCTGCTTGACATGGTGCGTTCTATAATGAAACAAACTACTCTTCCAAAGTCCTTTTGGGATTATGCCCTTGAGTCTGCTGCACGCATTCTCAATATGGTTCCAACTAAGAAGGTTGAAAAGACACCATACGAAGTATGGCATGGGCAAGCCCCTAAGATGTCTTACTTAACATTTTGGGGTTGTGAGGCACTTGCTAAGCGTGATACACTTACCAAACCTGACAAACTTGAACCTAGAACTGTTAAGTGTATCTTCGTAGGATACCCTAAGGAAACTATGGGATATTCTTTCTATCTTCCATCTGAGAACAAAGTTATTGTTGCTCGGAATGCTGAGTTCTTTGAGAATGATCTTATGGATCTTAAAGCAAGTGGGAGTTTAGATGATCTTGAATTAATTCAAGAAGAAGATACAAATCATTCTTTAGACACTAGCATTCATCACGATGAGGATGATCAAGAAACTGAAGAACCTCAAAGTGATATTGTTCCCATTCGAAAGTCCAATAGGACACGTCGTGCTCCTGACCGTATGTGTTTATACATTGACGCTGAGGAACATGAGTTAGGGGATCTTGGTGAACCCAATAACTATAAAGCTACATTGCTGGATCCTGAATCCAAGAAATGGCTTGATGCAATGAATGTGGAAATGCAATCCATGAAAGACAATGATGTATGGGTCTTAGTTGAGCTTCCTCCTAACTGCAAGACAGTTGGCAGCAAGTGGCTCTTCAAGAAGAAGACTGACATGGATGGTAAGGTATACACCTTTAAAGCTCGTCTCGTAGCAAAGGGCTTCACTCAAACCTACGAGATTGATTATGAAGAAACCTTTTCTCCTGTAGCGGACATTAGAGCTATAAGGATTCTCATAGCCATAGCGGCGTACTATGACTTTGAGATATGGCAAATGGACGTCCAAACCGCCTTCCTCAATGGACATCTTTATTAAGAGGTCTATATGGAGCAACCTGAGGTTTTGTTGATCCAAAATATCCTAACCATGTATGCAAGCTCAAGCGTTCCATTTATGGACTTAAGCAAGCATTGAGGCAATGGAATAAACATTTTGATGATGAGATCAAGAAATTTGGATTTTCTCAAAATCAAGATGAGCCATGTGTATATCAGAAAGCTAGTGGGAGTTATGTCACTTTCCTAATTCTATATGTTGATGACATATTGCTTTGGGAAACAATATTCCAATGTTACTAGATGTAAAATCCTATCTTAGAAGATGTTTCGCCATAAAAGATTTAGGTAAAGCTGCATATATTCTTGGAATCAAGATCTATCGAGACAGATCTAGACGATTAATTAGTTTGAGTCAAAGTGCTTACATTGAGAAAATCTCGAAAAGATTTTGAATGGAGAACTCCAAACGTGGCATGATCGCAATGCAAGAAGAGCCAAAATTGAGTAAGTCACAAGGTGCTGAAACACCTGCTCAGAAAGAGAGCATGCAAAGAGTTCCTTATGCTTCTGCTATAGGTTCTATTATGTATGCTGTGAGATGTACTCGTCCTGATGTTGCATTCGCACAGAATGTGACAAGCCGATTTCAACAGAATTCCAGGTGAACTTCACTGGACTGCTGTGAAAAATATTCTTAAGTATTTACGCAATACTAAGGATATGTTTCTGATCTATGGAGGGAAAGATGAACAAGAGCTCAGGGTTTCTTGCTACACTGATGTTGGATATCTGACAGATGCTGACTACTTAAAATCTCAGACTGGATATGTATTTGTTCTAAATGGAGGTGTTGTTGATTAGAAAAGCACAAATCAAAGTATCTTTGCTACTTCATGTACTGAAGCTGAGTATATTGCTGCTTGTGATGCATCAAAAGAGGCTATATGGATTCGTAAATTCATTTATGGGTTGAACATTGTTCCCACAATTGAAGAACCCATAAATATGTATTTTGAAAATACTGGAGCCATTACTATAGCTAATGAAAGCGGAATCACTAAAGGTGCTCGACATTATCGCGCTAAAGTTCATTATCTTTGAGAGACCATTGAAATGGGCGATGTGAAGATAATAAAAGTTCACACAGATGACAATCTAGCTGATCCATTTACGAAAGCTTTGAAGTTCCCTAAGCATTCTAAATTGACTAGAGATATAGGTTTGGTACCTGCTAGTAGTCTCATGTAAACTGTGTGTTAATTAGTATTTGGATAATTTGGAGTTGTAAGACAATTATTATTTTCTTATTAATAAAGATACGAGGTATTTGTTATTATATTCATATAATCTGTTATTCCATATTTGCATGTTTAATCCATGAAATGATTTATCATTCTAAATATGTCAATTGTTGGTTAACAATATGGGAATATTGTTTTGATAAGGCAAATGTGAGTGTTGGTTACAATTCTAATGAGAATTCGGATTGTTCCTGCCAAACTCATACGTATTCACTAGAGATGCATCAACTTTCAAACATTTACTTTTGGATCCTTGTCATAAGTAAAATATTAAAAATGGTTTGTTATCTTCGTCCTTAGACTTGAGATGCAAGTAAGTTTTGTTATGTGTGGATATCATTTTTGTAAGTTGTTAGGAATTAGAAATTCCCGGTATTAAAGAGTCGGTCACCTCAAGTATATGTAATCGTTAGAAAGCTCGTAGTCGTAGTTCTTTTGAGTTAAGTAGTAATTTAGTTAAGTAACACCGTGGAGGACGGACGGGTCTTTACCCACTGTATGCCTGATCCACAGCCCAAAGTGTGGCGAGTTATGTAAGACTATAAATACTCTCTACCTTCCAAGGTAGAGAGTTGGAGCTCATAATAATATCTTTCACTTTCTCTCACTAAGTTCCCTAAACCTCTAACTTTCTCTCTCTAGAATTCCATCTATATGCTACTTTGTGTTATGGTTTGATGTGCATGTGAAAAGGAATATCTTACAATTGGTATCAAGAGCCATGGTTAGATCATATCTTGCACATCTTTGGATTTATAGTGGTTTTTAGGTGGTTTTTGAGTTTGGAAAAAGTTTAGTGGTTTTTGCATCATTTGGGTGATTTCTTGTGTTAAAGTTTGAATTTTGTTGGTACTTTTATGTTTAGAATCATCAAAAGTGTTTAGGTTTTCATTTGGTAAGCTTGAATCATCTTGGTTGGGTTGTTTTTGGATTGAAAAGTGATGTTTATATGGTTTTTCATGCTAGCGACTTAGTTCACGGAATATTTTTCTTGGTAGCGACTTGCTTCGCATTTTTGTAGCGACTTACAGTGTTGGAGCTAGCGAGTTAAAGTACAAGTAGTGGACTCTCCACTACGGGTAGCGACTTGTGGTAGCGACTTGGTCAGTAGCGAGTTGCTCTTTAGCGACTTGTGTCTCTAGCGACTTGTGTAGCGAATTGCTGCCAAAATTTGGTTAGCGACTTGGTCTGTAGCGAGTTACTACTTAGCGACTTGCTTTTCTGTTAGCGACTTGGGTTTCTAGCGACTTGGTTTTCTAGCGAATTAACTGGTAGCGACTTAGTGCATTTGTCTCTAGCGACTTAGTGCATTATCATCTAACGACTTGAGTGATTGTTTACGGTTTTCTCTTGATTTAGTAAAATCCCGTGAAAGAATCTATTTCCCGGTTTAATCATAGAGTTATAAAATCCCGTATAATCTGGTAACATGTCTACCAACGTCCCTACTGTCATCTCCACTGTTGCCGAGGAAGTACAAGCAGCTGGCTCAGATACTCGTCCACCCATGCTTGACAGAACTGACTACGATTCTTGGGCTCAACGAATCAGATTGTATTGCCTTGGAAAGGAAAATGGTGTCAATATTCTCAAATCCATTGATGAAGGACCATATCGAGTTGAAACGACTAGAGACATACTTGATACTAATGAAGATGGTACTCCTGTTTACGGAATGGACAGACCTAAGATGTATGATGAGCTTGATGATAAGGAGAAAAAGAGATTCGATGCAGATATCAGGGCTTCAAACATTGTTCTTCAAGGTCTTCCTAAAGACATCTACAAGCTGATCAATCATAACACGGATGCAAAGGCAGTTTGGGATAATGTTAAGATGCTTCTCTCAGGTTTAGAATTAACTATGGAAGACAGAGAATCCCAACTCTATGACGAATTCGAGCACTTCAAAATGAAACCAGATGAGAGTGTCTATGAGTACTATGTGAGATTCCATAAGTTAGTGAATGACATGAGGAACATCAGAATGACTATGCCTAACATTCAGCTGAACTCAAAGTTTGTGAACAACATGAATCCCGAATGGCACAAGTTTGTCACAGCTGTGAAGCTCACTAAAGGATTGAAGAATACAAACTATGAGCAACTCTATGCCTTCCTCCTTCAGAATGAGAGACATGCCATGTTTGAAAAATTGATTCTCAATCAGTTCAAAACCAACCAGGGAGAGACAAGCTCGTCTAATGACTCAACAGCCTTCTACTCAAACATCGGAATCACAACCAAAGCATCACAAGTCATACCCTTGGGGAATGGTAATCATAAACTCATCCCTGATCCCATGTTCAAACAAGCTGATGCTGATGCACACGTGGGTAACATCATTAATCAACTTGCTTTTCTCATTAGTCAAAACATGAATTCTCTTCCACAAACCAACAACAACCTCAGAACTGCATCTAACCCACATAATCAAGCCACTGTTAAAGATGGAAGGATTGTGGTGCAACCAGTTCAGGAAAGACAGTATGATCAGGGAAGAGGTGGAGCTGGGAGAGGTTATGTTGGAAACCAGAATCGAGGAAGAAATGGTAACCAAGGTCGACGAGTGCTCACCAGTTGAGTTTAAAACGTGCAACAAGTATTTATCGTTGTGCAAGGAATATCCGTAAATCAAGTCTTTAATACCTTAGTAGTCCTCGTGTACGTCACATAAGTAGTTTCTGTATCAGTAACAACTGTCGTCTTCTACGTAGTGAACCATGTTGAAGTGAAAGTGAAACAAAGTGCATAACTAGCATACCCTGTTATAACTATAATGGGTATAAAAGTTATAAACTAAGTTATCAAAGTCAACCAACATGAAACAGTACGTAGACAACGTGTAGTCGTAGTAGCATATCGAAATTATGGAGACTCTACTCAAACAGGAACCTACCCGGTCGAACACCACTTCTTCTCTAGAACCCTCTTTGGTAACCTCTCTACGATCGGTATTTCTAACACACACGTCATCCAGGTAGTAGATGTAGTCTCAGCATACGTAGTGTCAGTCGCTGAACTTTCCGTAAGACTACTAACACTGGATAGAGGACTTATCCGACGAGTAGGTGTAGACGTAGTATCCAGAACCGTAACGGGAGTCGTTCTTTGTCGTTAAGGAGAAGTAGGTTGCGTCGTGGTAACAGGACTCGAACACGGTCGTTGTAGAATAGAGACTTCATTAGTCGTAAGACACCTGCGAAACCTCTACACGTCAAGGAACGTTACACAGGAAGTGGTGGTGTCAATATCGTAAACTAACCGAATCCAACTGGAACCAATGGTAAAGAAGGAGCTAAGACCAAAGGTTGTATTGGAGAGGGTCGAGGTGGAGAAGGG
>BPTQ01000006.1:289235115-289303463 GCA_019973895.1 Chrysanthemum seticuspe | reverse complement strand
GACAGCATGTTGAGGGGGAGTTCTCGTTCTAAAAATATCAAAAATAATTCAGGTACAAAAAGCTTTGATAATATATCACAAGTATCTGAATTGATTTTCAAATGGTTTTCAATTGGATCCAATGGCAGATGAACAATACCAAATTGACCTACCAACTTTACTTTATGTACGGTGATACAAGGATGATAAGGTTAGGTATTGGTTCCCATGATCCGCCAGAACCGGAGGGATCTACCCAGGGACAATCCACTAGTTAGTGTAGAAGTCCTTAGGTATGATGATAAAAGGAGAAAAATGAGATAAGGGAAGAGTGCGGACTAAGACTGAGCTAGTACTGGAATAAACCCAACAAGGTTCTAGCTAT
This sequence comes from Chrysanthemum seticuspe, assembly GCA_019973895.1. Classification (NCBI taxonomy): domain Eukaryota; kingdom Viridiplantae; phylum Streptophyta; class Magnoliopsida; order Asterales; family Asteraceae; genus Chrysanthemum; species Chrysanthemum seticuspe. The sequence continues at coordinate 289,303,099 of BPTQ01000006.1, read as the reverse complement.
GAAGTCTCGGTAAGCACTGAAGGGGTTGAAGAATTAAAAAGAATTGAATGAGAAAAGGGTGAAAACAAATAGCCCTCCATTTAGTCAACCTTAGGGCAGAAACCGGGTTCAATTCATATGCTACTGATGGTAACATCGGTATTGAAGACAAGACGTCATGGACCCAGTGACGCACTGCACTTCAACTTTCCAAACCACTCAAGTTCCTCTTAAAAGGGCTTGTTTCATTCTCACGGGGAACCAACATTATCTATCGACTTTCTCTTAGAGATGGTTGATATTGAAGAAGGAGACCCTCTCCCTAGTCTCCGTTATAGGATCCAAATATGCAAAAATTGAGTCTAGAGCCACGAGATCATCAATAAATCTCATTAGGACACTTTCAATGAAGACTCTCTGTTTCACCCAATGTGGAAAGAGAGATTATATCTAGAGTCCTACGCATTATCCTTGTGGTATTGCCAGAATATCTGAGTGATGTGTTTACATATTCACAATGAAGATGGAAAGCCTTCTGGAGCCAACATCAAACAAGCTCCTGGTAGGTGGCATGTGAGATCTATTATATAGATCAACCATGTGACAACTGAACAGAAACAATGGGGCGATTCAATCTCTTGAATCAAACCTGGTTCAGGTTATGGATTGACGGATACCTTTGAAAAACCGGTCTTTGTGCTTAAAAACTCTTTTCTTTAGCACATCGACTGTGTACTCATTTTTCAAACCAAAAGGTATTTTTATGATTGATAATTGATTTTCAATAAAACCTTCGTTGTATTGCAAAAACAATTTCTATTGAGCAATACACGATTGTTTTTCAAATCTCTTTTCATCAATCAGTGGACTTAAAATTCGCTGGTTCGCTCACTCCGTGTTGTCTTCTTTTAGATGTTCCGGTTTGAGAACAGCTAGAACAGCTGCGAAACCCTGTCAAGGAAATTCTTAGGAATCCTACCTGATCACAGGCAGTACTTGTACTGATCAACGGGGAACCGTGGGCCGTGTACCTCAATTCAACGAAAGTGATCAAAGACACTTTCGTGCGATTTGTTGCTAACTGTTGTATGCAGGTACGCCCGACATTTGCAGCTGATCAAAATGAAGCGGTCAATCCACAGCCGCATGCTCACTTAACACATTCATCTCAAAAGAAATCATGATTAGTGCATCAATGACTCTGATATTTTCACTCCATGCTTCTGCTACGCTGCTGCCAATATCATGAATCAACTAAAGCTTCCGCTACTCTGATGAGAAGATTTCATGATCTAGAATGTGAGCATGTCGGTCCCAAAGTCACAACATCACAAAATACCAACACCACAAAGGATGTGTCAGAGATTGTTGATAGCTGATGATCTCCAAAGATGGCTCAAACTTATCATCACGTGGATCAGTAAAAGACCTCCACTTGGAATAACCAAACATGCATTGTGAAGAATCAATGACTACGAGCTTAGGAGCAAAGGACTACATCAAGAATGCAAGATCAATTGTTAAATGTTATATCTATTTGTATTCAATGTAATTTTGGTACATAATTGAGGTGACCTCCCTTAGGGGGAGATTGTTAGGAATTAGAAATTCCCGGTATTAAAGAGTCGGTCACCTCAAGTATATGTAATCGTTAGAAAGCTCGTAGTCATAGTTCATTTAAGTTTAGTAGTATTTAGTTAAGTAACACCGTGGAGGACGGACGGGTCTTTACCCACTGTATGCCTGATCCACAGCCCAAAGTGTGGCGTTTTATGTAAGACTATAAATACTCTCTACCTCCCAAGGTAGAGAGTTGGTGCTCATAATAATATCTTTCACTTTCTCTCACTAAGTTCCCTAAACCTCTAACTTTCTCTCTCTAGAATTCCATCTATATGCTACTTTGTGTTATGGTTTGATGTGTATGTGAAAACTTATATCTTACAATAGCTACTGATAGCAAACATGAACATAAACTCATAACTTTGATCATTAGAAAACATGATTGAAAGTCTTACAATGCTTGGAATAAGATTACAAATGATGAAGTAATGATTCCCAAAGGATCGTGGTGGACTTCTTGGTGTTTTGGCCTCCAAAGGTGGAACTTCTGGAACTCCAAACTTCTCTGGATTTCTAAGGACGAATTTTAAGAGGTTAAGGCTTGGTTTGATGAGTAGAGAGCTTTGTAATTGAGGTGTGTCTCATATGCTCACAATTAGCCTCTATTTATACTAATTCCAAGGCCTAGGGTGTTAAATGCTTAACTGGGCCTCCAAGGAGTAAGGAAGGGACTAGAATACACCAAGAGAAGGACCTAGAATCGTTTGGATGCAAAGGGGAAGCTTAGTGATGAAGATTTGACAACTACAGCTTCTCCAACCGGATCGGTCATATGACCAACCGATCCGGTTGGTCTTCAATAATAACACGCCGACCGATCCGGTTGGGGGTTGCGACCGATCGGTTGGCTATGGCAAAAATACTAATTCCGACCAACTTCCAACCGATCCGGCTGAAGGTGTAACCAGATCCGGTTGGATCTTCTGAGATACAAAACTTGATCTTTTCTCTTCACTATGTCTTGTAGAACTTGGTTCTTCAATCACTAAGGTCTTCAAAAGTGCTTAAGGTTTAGCTTTACTGAAACGGGAATCTTCGATTAGCTGCATATTTCCACATTTTCCTCCATTTCCCTGCACTTGGTTATAAATACTAGACAAACATCTCTAGATACGATTAAGTACTAAAATCACGCAAATATAACCAAATAACAGATATAAAAGTACACATAATGCTACTAAAAACATGCACAATCTGAGTGTTATCAAAGAGCTTTGGTGAAAATGTCTGTTAACTGGTATTCAGACCTCACAAAATAGAGTTCCACCACACCGTTTTCTACTTTCTACCTGATGAAATGATGTCCAATGTCGATGTGCTTTGCTCTTGAGTGTTGTACGTTGTTGCATGAGAGAGCAATAGCACTTTTATTATCACATTACAGAGAAATTTTGTTGAATTCAAAGCCATAGTCAGATAATTGGGATCTCATCCATAGGATTTGAGCACAACAAGATGACATGGCTATGTATTCAGCCTCTGTAGAGGAAATAGAAGTACTCATTTGTTTCTTTGAAGACCAGCTCACAAGCTTATCACCCAAAAACTGAGCACCTCCAGACGTACTTCGACGTGTATCTTGACATCCTGCATGATCAGCATCTGCATAGGCTGTTAGTGACATACCGGTGTCCTTCGGGTACCAAAGTCCCATATTGATGGTTCCTTGGAGATACCGAAAGACCCGTTTAACCGCTTCAAGGTGCTTTTTGGTAGGCTTAGCCTGATATCTAGCACACATGCAAACAGCGAACATAACGTCTGGTCTACTGGCTGTGAGGTATATCAGGGATCCAATCATACTACGATATTTTGTTTGGTCTACCATGATCCCTGAGTGGTCCTCATCCAGTTTAGTACGCTCTATCATGGGAGTGTCAACAGGGTAACAAGAATCAAATACAAATTTCTTTAAAATCTCATTTGCATATTTAGATTGATTTATAAAAATGCCTCTGGGACTTTGTGAAATTTGTAATCCCAAGAAAAATGACATTTGTCCCATCATTGACATTTGAAATTTGGAACCCATTTCACTTGAAAAACGGTCACATTCATTGGGGTCAGTCGAGGCAAAAATGATATCATCAACATATATTTGAACGTGAATTAAATGTTTGCCTGACTTTCTGGTAAACAATGTCGGATCAACTACTCCTTTGCTGAATCCAGTAGATAGAAGAAACTTTGATAGCGTATCATACCATGCCCTTGGAGCTTGCTTCAAACCATAAAGATCCTTCTTCAAACGATAGACGTGAGTAGGATGCTCTGGATTCACAAAGCCTTCAGGCTGGCTGAAGTATATGACTTCTTTAAGATCTCCGTTAAGAAACGCCGTCTTTACATCCATCTGATAGACTACCATGTTCTTACTTGCAGCATTAGCCAAGAAGATTCTGATTGCCTCCATACGAGAAACATGAGCAAATGATTCTTCAAAGTCAATACCCTCCTCTTGACGGTATCCTTTTGCAACCAATCGAGCCTTGTTCTTTAAAACATCACCATGCTCATCAAGTTTTACTTTGAAGATCCACTTTAGAGCAATGATCATTGCACAATCTGGAGCAGGTACTAATTCCCATACATCTACTCGATCAAACTCATGAATTTCTTCTTGCATGACATTGAACCAGTTGTCTTCATTCATGGCAGTTTTCACGTCTTTTGGTTCGATCTTAGAGAGTACGGAGTTGAAGAAGCACCATAAGGCATCGGTTGCAAGTTGTTTTCGTGTGGATACTGGACGGGAAAGGTTTCCAATGATGTTGTCCAATGGATGATCATGTGGCCATTTTCTAAGGTGTTCATGTGGTTGTTGTTGAGGAACTGAAGTAGCAGAGTTGATATCTCCTGAAGAAGATGGTTCTGATGATGACTCAGGAGCAAATATGTTTTCAAAGGGTTCATCTTCTGGAGGAGCAAAAGGGTTTTCATCATCTGTAACAGCAGCAACATTTCCATTGTGTACACTCGATGATTGATGATTTGTTGATGAGACAGAGTGATCAGCAGCAGGCGCTTCTTGACTTAATGACATTGAAACTGAAGGGTTAACTTCATTGACAGGGATAGAGGCAACCTCTGTTGATGGAACTGACATATCATTAGCACTTGGCTCATAGTGTTCATTAAACATTGGATCAAATAATTTCTTCAAATCATCTTCTGAAGGAGGTACATAAGGAGTTGCTGGTGAGAGATTAGAAACAAGAGTAGAACTGATAGGACTACTTGATAAAGGTTGAAATGCGGGTCAAGAACTGGATTGTCCTGGAGCCATTTGACCGGTCAGCTCATCGAACGTAACGTGAATTGTTTCCATGATATTTCGGGTTCTCTTGTTGTAGATTTGGTATCCTTTTCTGTTTGGTGCATAACCTACAAATACTCCAATGTCCGCTTTAGCTTTTAGTTTACCTAAATCTTGACCGTCATTAGTTGGGTAACATAAAGCACCAAACACACGAAGGTAGGATAGATCAGGTTTTTGTTTATGGACAAGTTCATATGGAGTTTTTCCATGAGAGGTGTGAATAAGGGAACGATTTTGGGTGTAGCAAGCAGTGGCAATGGCTTCAGCCCATAGAAACATTGGAACATTTGAATAAATTAGCATTGTTCTTGCAGCTTCCACAAGAGTTCGATTTCATCTTTCAACTACACCGTTCTGTTGAGGAGTTCGTGGAACACTTCTTTGATGACTGATTCCAACACTTTCATAAAACTGAATTAAGTCTTTGTTAACAAACTCTGTGCCATTGTCTGTTCGAACAATTCTAACAGTATTGTTGAGTCGAACCTGAAGCTGTTTGATAAGTTTGATGATGACATCTGGAGTTTCATCCTTTGTCCTAAAAAACTTTACCCAAGTAAATCGAGAGTAGTCATCAACAACGAATAGAATGTATTTCTTCCCATTTATCGTTTGCACTCTCATTGGTCCGCACAAATCCATATGAAGGGTATGAAGAACTTCCATTACTGAGTTTGTGGGCATATTTCGTGATTTTTCCCAATTGGCAAGCTGAACAAAGATGATCTTTTTTATACTTTAATCTGGGTAATCCTCTTACTAAGTCCTTTCTGGAAAGATTGTTTATGGTACCAAAGTTCAAGTGATTGAGACGACGGTGCCATAGCCATGACTTAGTTTTGGAAGCCTTTGAGAGCAAGCAGATGGGTGAAGATTTCATCATATCTTCGATAGAGATGGTGTATAGGTTTGAACCACGAGTTCCTCTGAGAAGTTACACACCATCAAGTTCTCTAACAAAGCAAGTATGTTTTCTGAAGGCCACTTCTAAATCTGAGTCACAAAATTGTCTGACAGAAAATAGATTATGTCCAAGACCTTCAACATAATATACCCTGGAAATCACACTATCTCCAACCACGTAATCTCCATAACCCATAATAGCTCCAGAATGATCGTTTCCGAATCTCACAGTTCCGATGAATTTACCCACGAAGTTCATGAGCCGTGACCGGTCTCCAGTCATATGCTTGGAACAGCCTGAGTCCAGGTACCACAGAACGATTTGAACGATCTGCAGTGGAACACAGATAAGAATGGATAACTGGGATCCCCATGCAAGAATGGGTTCCATTTGGTTAGTAACAGTGATTGGAACACCCACATCAGAAGTAGAAGCAATAGAATCATCAGAAATAGACGCAATGCTAGTGTTCGTATTTGACCTATTCAAAGTGTGTTCACTTCTTATGGGAATAGTTCTACCAGTAGGCATCCATTTTCTAGTGGGCATTGACTTAGCAAATTTAGGGCACAACTCATTAATCTTACGGCCAGTAGGTATCCATTGATAACCTATATTACTAAATTCTCTTCCTGTGGGTTTCCACTGTTTTCTAACTTTCTTTCGCCTTTGCCTTTTAGCCTTCTTAGTTTGATGTTTAACATTAACAGTTTTAACTGGGCATTTGACAGCATTAGACAAATCATTCATACCACATTCAAGATTAGTAACAGAAACCACGCAATCATCATTACATGTTTTGCCAAAAGTAGTAGAATTCGCATTAATTATAGTACGTTTAGAGCTAACACTAGAATCAACACGATTCGTCTTATTCAAATTCTCCCTAAGGTGATCTTCTACTCTCTTCCACTGAACATTCCTAGCATGCAAGGTCCTATCATTCTTTGTGTTGCCTTGAGGCTTTGACCCGCTTGCTTTGGTGTCACTTCTTACTCTTGTAGAGGGAATTGGAACATTAGTTGGTTTTGCTACTTTTTGCATTCCTGAACTAGAAGTGCAGGGATCTGAACTACTTGAAGGCACATTAGAGTTCACTTTCTTAATAGTGGGCATATAATGGTTTGTATGCTTGGCACTAGGCATAGAACAAGGCATCATAGCTTTACCTTTCGCACCTAAAGATTTAGGACATGTTTCTATTAAACATTCTAGCAGCTCCTGAGATCTTTTGGCTTGAATGCACACAAACCTAATTTCACTGTCAAGAGGCTTATTTATAAAATCCTCTTCCACAATCTCACGGAGACATTCTAGACTATCCTTAAGGTGAGCAAAATAGTTATGAAACACAAGTTCATTATTCCTAAGATGAGGAGGAATGTATTTAACAGTCACAGTATATTTGCAGTCTGAGGATGATCTTGATGCAACATTCTCATTAAAGACAAGTGGCAGTTTCCCTTTTTCCTGTCTTCTCAGATTCTCAATTTCCTTTTGTAAAGACGTTATTTTTTTGTTGTTCTTGTCACGAGTGACTTTAATTGAATCATATAACTCTTTAAAGTGTCGTTTAACTTTTTCATTTTCTTCGAGAAAACCCTCGTTTTCCTTTTGTAAAGCATTAACCAAGTTTTGAAGATGAAAAGTCTGAGAATACTGAGAATCTAAAGGAGGAGGCATTTGGGAGCCAGTCACATTGTTCTTTTCGCCCTTTAATTGTGAAATTTGGGCTTTCAATTTTCTGATCGTGTTACAATGAGCTTGAATCTGTTCGTCACTTTTGTATATCTGAAAAACTGCATCAAACTCTGGAACATCTGAGGATGTCTTGATATTTGAGGTTTTGACATTTTCTTTAAGATGTTGATATTTTAGTTGCAAATCAAAATGTTCAACTTCTAGTTTAGAAAGATGTTTTACCAAATTATCGTGATCATCCTGATCAATTTTCTCATTTAGTTCTGAGTTTTTGTTTTCAAGCTCAATAACACGATCATGAGAAACTTTCAATGCAATAGATAATTCATGAAATCGAGAAGCAGTAATAAAGTGCTTAGTAACAGTATAAAACACATCTTGAGCCACACAACTCGAAATCAAATTCTCATTTAAGATATGCAAGTTCTTCCTTTCAACTTCATTATATTTGAGTTCTTGTTCATAATCATTAACCTCAACTATCATTGCATCAAATTCCTTTTCCATTTCTTTAATATCAGAATTAATTCCCTTTTGAAGACTCTCAAATTGACCTTTTAATTGTTTAAAGAAGGGGATGACCTCAGTTAAATAACATTCTTTAGTTTGCTCAAAGCCCCTTTCCCCCTCAGTTATCCCTGTAGGTGTGATTATCTTCTTACACGTTTTCTCAAAATCAACAAACATCTGATAAACAACATACATGCTGATTAAGGTCTTGCTATTAGTGGCAATAGATCTAGGAACTAAATGCATTGGTGTATTAGGAGGATACACAGTTGTTTGAGGCAATTTCCTACTAGGGGGATTCTTTTCAACAAGATTTTCAGCTTTTTGCATATCCATATCCTTTTTCCAGAACACTTGTTCAGGGGTTAATAGAGTCTGAGGCTTAAACTTGTTTAAGGATATCCAATTTTCCTTAGTGTAATCATGGGGTTTGATCGTTATGTTATTCTTTTTACACGCAAGATCATTAAGCTTCATATCCATTTTCTCCCTAGTAGCATCATCTAATTTTCTATCTTCCTTAGTGCACTCAATGCAACTAGGTTTCAGTCTAGGTTTAAGAATCGCATTGCCATCATAGATTACATTTTGAGCAGCTTTTGCTTTCTTACCATACTCAGGGTTGGATTCCTTAATAATGGGGATACTATGCTTATCGCTGAGAAATCTATGCTTAGTGATCATGTGAGCAGTCTGAATGGTATTCCCTTGTACGTACAACTTATTTTCAAGCTTGTTTTTCGAGGTTTTTAGATTAGAAAAATCATTCAAAAGTTTTGATTCCTTAGCACTGAATTCTTGTTTAAGCACTTTAACATTATCTTGCAGCTCTTGCTTTTGCTTAACAGTTTTAGAAAGCTTTTCTTTTAAGGAGTTTAACTCTTGTTTTAACACTTCTTCTCTAAGATTACTTTTTCTAATAATTGTACGCATTTGGTCGTCCATTTCCTGCTCACGGGTAGTTAGCTCAAACTTAGCACGCTGTTCATAAATAGCAACTTGTTCTTTATAGGCATTTAGTTCAGAGATGACAGAATCATCAGGGGCACAGGCAGTGTATTCATCAAAAGCATAGTCATCATTGACTGCGGAAGATGCATTACTTGGTACAATCTCACTTTCACTTTGCTTCACATATTGATCATATGGGACAATATTGCTATTACCCTCATCGTCAATATCTGATTCAAAAGTTTCAAGAGATTGTACTTTATTATGCATCTTTTGCTCATCAACATCATCATATAGTTTTAATACCTCTGAGATGATTGATTCTTTGGATGGACCAACTTGCTGTGATGATGAGACCTTTGGAGAGACCATTGGAGAAATGCTTGCCATGAAGATTGTCTGTGCAGTAGGTTCATCATCGACGTCAGAGTCTTATGCATCACAGTCTGCAACTTGAAAGGCATTCTGATGATTATGACCTATCTCCTGAATTGGCTGCTCATCCACATCTGCATCATATGTCTTGGCATTGCCCTCAGCAAGAAACAACAGCTCCTCTTCATCCAACACAACTCCATTATCCTGAGCTTGCACAAGTAACATCTTTTCTCTGAAGTACTCTGCATTTTGTGGGCATTTTGGAGATGTGCAGTTTCTAGCTATATGTCCATCACCACCACAGTTGTAGCACTTGACTGGCTTTGCTTGTCCTTGATTTGGATTCCTTCCAAGATTCTGATTTGCCATATATCCTCTACCAACTCCACCTCTTCCCTGTTCATAATGCCTTTCTTGAACTGGTTGCACCATAACCTTCCCATCTCTGACAGTAGCTTGATTGTGTGGATTGGATGCTGTTCTGAGGTTATTGTTGGTGTGTGGTAGAGAGTTCATGTTTTGACTAACCATGAGAGACAGTTGATTGATGAAGTTTTCCATGAATGTGTTTGGGTCTGGAGGCTTATATGCTGGATCAGGGATGAGCTTGTAATTACCATTACCCATGGGTATGACTTGAGAAGCTTTGGTGGTAATTCCAACATTGGTGTAAAAAGCTGTAGAGTCATTTGACGAACTTGTTTCTCCCTGGTTGGTTTTGAACTGTTTAAGAATCCTTTTTTCAAACATAGCATGTCTCTCATTCTGAAGAAGGAAGACATATAGTTGCTCATAGTTTGTATTCTTCAATCCTTTGGTTAATTTCATAGAGGTGACAAACTTATGCCATTCGGGATTCATGTTGTTCACAAACTTTAAGTTCAGCTGAATATTTGGCATAGTCATTTTGATATTCCTCATATCATTCACAAGCTTGTGGAATCTCACATAATATTCATAGATACTCTCTTCTGGTTTCATCTTGAAGTGCTCAAATTCATCATACAGCTGTGATTCTCTGTCTTCCTTAGTCAATTCAGAACCCGAGAGAAGCATCTTGACATTAACCCAAACAGCCTTAGCTTTAGTGTTGTGATTGATTAGCTTGTAAATGTCCTTAGGTAAACCCTGAAGTATGATGTAAGAAGCCCTGATGTCTGCATCGTATCTCTTGTTCTCCTTATCAATCAGTTCATCATACATTTTAGGTCTGTCCAGTCCTAATATCACTGAGCCATCTGCATTAGTGTCAAGTATGTCTCTGGTTGTCTCAACCTGATACGGTCCTTCATCAATTGACTTGAGAATGTTAACTCCATTTTCCTTACCAAGACAGTACAATCTGATTCGTTGAGCCCAAGAGTCGTAGTCAGTTCTGTCAAGCATGGGTGGACGAGTATCTGAACCAGGTGCTTGAACGTCCTCAGCTACAGTAGAAATGATTGTAGGCACGTTGGTAGACATGTTTACAGATTTCACGGGATTTTATAACTCTATGATTAAACCGGGAAATAAATTCTTTCACGGGATTTTACTAAATCAAGAGAAAACCGTAGAATGTAATCAAGAAGAAAAACACTAAGTCACAAGAGACAAATCGCTCAACAGGACAAATCTCACAGTCAACAAGTCGCTCAAAAGTGACAAGTCGCCTCTATTACCAAATCGCTTAAATCACAACAAGTCGCTTGATCAAGACAAACAACTTAACCAAGACAAATCGCTTAAGCTTACAATTTGCTTCAATAAGCAAATCGCCTAAAATGACAAACCGCTTATATATCACAAGTCGCAGAAGAATGACAAGTCGCTACTCCGAATAATTCGCACAAGTACACCCACTATCCGAACAAATCGCTTAAATAAGTGATTCGAAACTGACACAAATCGCTTCCAAAACAAGGACAAATTGCTCACTTAAAATTGTTTACCGAGAGACAAATCGCTTCAAAGAACACAAACTAAACGCCACCTTTTAATCCAAGAACAATCCAACCACAGTGATTCAAGCCTTCCAAATCACAACCTAAACACTTATGATGATTCTAAACACAAAAGTACAATCAAAATCCAAACTTTAACACAAGAAATTGTCCAAATGATGCAAAAACCACTCAACTTTTTCAAACCCAAAAACCACTAGAAATCCAAGAATATGTAAGAAAGATGATCAAACCATAGCTCTTGATACCATTTGTAACATATTGGATTTCACAAACACATCATATCATGATCAAGTGGGGCGTATAATTTGAAGGTTTTAGAAAGAGAAATAGTTAGAGGTTTGGGAACTTAGTGAGAGAAAATGAAAGTATTATTATGAGCTCCAACTCTCTACCTTGGGAGGTAGAGAGTATTTATAGTCTAACACAAATCGCCACCTACGGGCTGTGGATCATGCATACAGTGGGTAAAGACCCGTCCGTCCTCCACGGTGTTACTTAACTAAATACTATTAAACATTAAATAATCTACGACTACGAGCTTTCTAACGATTACATATACTTGAGGTGACCGACTCTTTAATAACTGGATTTACTAAATCCTAACAAAAAATCTTCAGTAAAGCAAGCCTCGACATTCGCATTACCATTTTATCCAGATCCTTGAATTCCGAATGGTAGCTAGTTCATTCTCTTGTTCTTAGAGATTTGTTTGGTTATCTCTTGTTTTATTGAATGAACATTTATATGTTTTGATTATTCTGTGCTTTGTGCTCTTTATTGCACACATATATTGTCTCCTCACTAGCATTGTTTGACACTTTTTCACTGCTGAAGAAACTGTTATCAGATGGCCGGATCCCTACAAAATGCCTAGACGGATCCCTGCAAGAAGGGAACCGCGGGATCCGTGTATCAGAAGTACAAACTTCTACTAACATGAGTCTTATTTGCAGGAAATTATGCACTATACTCTTGTTCTCTAACCTTTGTTTTGTAGCTATTCAAAATACACATGAAAATGTTGACACCATAAAGCTAGGGGGAGCTTTGTGTCTAACGACATTGCAAAATCATTTGCAACTTAATCCAATTTTGGATTACACTTCATGATACCCCATTGCAACTTTGCAATATTCGAGGGGGAGCACGTTTTCATCACTTAGACGAACCATTTTCAAACTTAATTGCAAACACAATTAGTTTATTTTACACTATGTCCTTGACGCCCTTTCAAAGGGATGGACTCGTCAAGGGGGAGTTAAGACGAGTTCCATTCCCGTCACTTGCTCTCTTTACATTTTTACATATTTTTCTTTTAAAAATCGTGTTAGTCTCTTTTATCACTTTTTGTTTTGACAAAAAGGGGGAGAAGAAAGTAAAAACTACTAATTCAAACTTGCTACGAATTTTAGTTTTTACTTAAAATTATTTTATGTTTTGTCATCAACAAAAAGGGGGAGATTGTTAATACAAATAAGCCATAAATACGTTTATTTATATTTTACGATCTTCTAATGTTTTGTCGATAACAAACGTAAAATCATTTTAATGAAACAAATAAAATACGTAAATGGTTTGAACTAATAGTTTTCTAACACACTTACGTTTTCACATAAAACACTAAAACAAGTATAAGTGATTTTATGTTTTAGATATACATATGTACAACAACTAGTGTTTACATATTGGGCTAACATATACTTAACTAAGTATATACTAAAATGGGTAAAAACTAAGTGTATACTAAAATGAGTAAATACAAGTATATACTAAATGGGTAAAAACTAGCAAATGGTATTGACCCATAACCCATGGTTTTATACAAACCACTTAACCAAGTTCATTGTATCTAGAAAGGAAACCATGGATCAACCCATAACCCATGACCCATGACCCATAACCAAAAATACCCATGGGCAAAGAGGAGCGTTCCAAGGATCCCTAGCTTTGTGCTAGCCGGATCCCTTGTGGAAGGGATCCGTGGGATCCGGGGAACAATAGAGAATTTTCTCTATAAATAGTGAGCCATTTCTTTCCTTTTAGCTCACCACTTCACATATACTCTCTCCAAGTTTTATATTTCTCTAACCTCAGATCCAAGAGATCTATGTAGTTTGTCTTTTGTTTTTGTGTGATCTTCTAGGTTCCTCTTAAAGGAGAGATCACCACTTCTTGAAGACGTGCAAGCTCAAGTCCATGAGTTGCCATGCTTCGTCATCATCAAGACAACTAAGGTTCTCTTGTTGATAGTTCTTTCTTTCTCCATACATGTTGGGTTGAAGGCATTAGTGAAGAATGCCGAAAGTGTCAAGACGAAAGCATTAGTGAAAGGTGCTTATCGTTCGTGTCAAGAGCATTAGTGAAGAATGCCGAAAGTGTCAAGACGAAAGAATTTGTGAAAGGTGCTTATCGTTCGTGTCAAGAGCATTAGTGAAGAATGCTATAGGTGTCAAGACGAAGGAATTAGTGAAGGGTTCCAAGCGTTGTGTCAAAGGCATTAGTGAGGGATGCCGAGGAATCAAATCAAGTAGCATTTGGGAAGAATGCCTAGGTCGTATAATCGATGAGGTGCATCGTGATACATATAAGTATTTGTTTATTTACAAGGATGGTGATATCCTTGATGGTATTGTAACAAGGAGTAGATCTCCTTGAGATTAGGTGTTGTGTCGTGAAGGGTAGTAGTTCCTCCATAGTAATGGAACTAGGTGCTTAGCCTAGTACCTAATAAAGGGTCAGCGACGTTGTGATAGGATTAGTTCTCCTTGGTGTGAAAGAACTTGGTGGTTAGCCTAGCACCGTATAAAGGGTAGGCGACGTTGTGTTAGGTGTGGTTCGCCTTGGTGTGAAAGAACTCGGTATTTAGCTTTGTTCCGGAAAAAGGTTAAGCGACGTTGTGAAGGCTTCTCCGCCATAAGGAGTTGGTGTGGTGCTTACAAACTCTCGAGTAGGTGACTCGGGGAGTGGAGTAGGGCAAGGAAGGTGTCCTTGTAGCCGAACCACTATAAATAACTTGTGTCGTGGTGATGTGCTTCTTACTCTTTATCTTTCATTACACGTTTATATATCTATCTATCAACGTCCAACATAAACAACCAAATAGATGACATAAGTCGATCTAAATATTTAAAAGGAAGTTTTAAATTGGCAAAACTATTCAACCCCCCCTTCTAGTTTTCCATAATAGCTTCTAACTTTTTCTCGTTTTCTGTGCTGCTTATAATTTTTTTTGGAATTTCTCAGGTCTTAATTTTCCAGAAAATTTGTAAACATCCATTCCACAAGCATTATATCCTAGTTTAGTAGAGTCATATATAGTTTTACCGTCGATTTTACGTGTAGGTTTCATTTTTTTTCTTCAAGTGTGCATGTTTTATTTATCAAGAAGAAGATACATAAGATTTGATGGAGGTTTTCACGCATACGTTCTTCTTGAAGAAGGATTTAACCACTACTTCACACGGATCCTACCGAGCTAATCAGGGGAGTATTAGTTTCTTTCATTTTTAATTACATTCCATTATCATAACTTTGATACTTTCGGGGAACATTGGGGACAATGTTCAGTTTAAGTGTAGGGAGGGAAAATAAAACGGGAACTTTGAAACTATGCTTATCCTTGACTATTTGCCTTGTCCAATTTCAATTGTGTAATAAAGCATGAGAAATATCGGTTAGGGTAATTTTGGCACCAAATTTAAAATTTTTCATGACATGTAGGAGTGGGCCATTAGTCTTAATAAAGCGTCTCATGGATAGGAAGTTATATGACTAGCACAAAACCCTTTACCACTTAAATTCAACCCAAAATGTTGTGACAACCCGTACTTTCAGGTCATTTATCGACACAATTTATGCCTCATTATTTCAACATTTATAGTAAACTTGGTTTACTTGTTCCAAATTCGCGTAACCTTAAAGGTTTAGCGGCGAATTCATGATCATAACATCACGAACATTTCATATGGACTAAGATTAGTCTACATTTCATTGACATCATTTGCATCTCATTAGTTCATTCATGACATTTCATTTCACATTCAACGCGTAATTTTTATACTTAATAATCGTTATCGCGTGAGTTATTATTTTGTATATTTAATCCGTTACTTTCAAAAATGATCCCGACATATTTTTAAACTTACATTTAGTTGTAAAAACTATATTTTGAGTTTTACTAGTATTTTGAATTTATTTCGTATACAAGTCGTTAAATTTATATTATTACGACGTTTTTCTTAAAAACTATACGATAATTATTTTATCACTCAAATTTCACAAGGAATGTATTTTTACAAATTTTATTATCTCATTACATCCTACTTTGATCTATTAAACATCTCTTTTACTTAAAAATTTCCATTTACCTATATTTGTACATTTTCTTACACATTTACTACACTTTCTCACAAATTATATACAAGTAAATGTTACATTATACATTTGATAAAAAAAAAATATATCCTTGAGGAACATGATCCCCAAAATTCGGCTAGGGGAGTTGATTGCATTTATTGTTGGTGAATTATTTTCCCTTGATTGTTTATATACACACTTCAAGTAAAAAGTCACTCATTTTTCATTCACTCAATTATTCACCTAGTAGTAAAAAGTTCTCTCCTTGTTTCTTGCTTCTCCAAAACCGGTTACACATTCAAGAGATCAAAGAGATCAAAAATTTTCAAGATCAAGTGTATAAACAATCTAGTGTATACTCTTTATTAGGTTTTGAAATAAAAACCAAGAGTATTTAGGATTTACCTTGTTACTTGCACCTCATCATATTCACTTGTAAGCATATTTATTTCATTTTTCATGTTTCCTTTTCATTACGTATGTATCTTTTCATTTTTGGAGCAAGCATGCATGATTTATGTGATTTATACCATTTTACATGATTTTTAGAGTTATTTATATATATGGTCATCCTATAATTATCCCCATGGTATTCTTTGGTCTTGATGATGTCTAGGAACCCATGACACCCTAAGAAGGTGTATGGTAGGATTAGATTAGCTTTGGAGTTGATTTGAAAGGATTAGAATAGGTTTTGTCCGAGAAAAACTATTTTCGATAACTAAAATTTATGTTCTGTCCTTATTTCGATTTTCTGGAAAAACCGACAGTTGGTACGAAACTTTGGCCTTGATATTTAGAAAATATACTTTAAAACGAATCCGTGGCCGCTTGAACGGATAAAAACGGAGTTATAACGAAGAAGTTATGAATTTTTAAAGTTTGACGACGAAATAAATAGTTTTCTGAAATTTCAGCATGCAGTTTTTATCTTGTTCGGGTCAAAAACGAGCCTTAAGCTTCACAAATTATTTCGACTAGTCAAAAATATATTAGTTTACTTCGATACGAAGCTAAGGACATATTATACGTAGAAAACGGATTTAAAACGACAAAGATATGCACGTTTTCATAAACTTGCCGTAACTATTATTTTCTGAAAAACTATATTATTTTTACGTTACAAGTGTTACATTAGCTGTAACGACCATGTTTGCGGCTGTTTTTAACAAGGTTGTGAAACTTTTTGGAACGAATGGTCTTCTAATAAAATCAAGTTCACCGGCCATATTTTTCAAAACAACAAGCTGTTTGCAAAGCGGAGTTATAGTAAATTAATTACGGATGTTCAAACTTGGCCGAAACTCATTTTTCTGCACAACAATTAGCAAAAATCACTATCTTTAACCCTTGATATCTTTATGATCGAGACCTTTTGGACGAAAACTCCTGAACTGAAACTTTTAGATATCGACACAAACTTTCCAAAACCGTCGAGTTCGTTCTCTAACGATCGACGTACACCATTTTACGACTAGTTTTCCAAAGCCATTTTTGTTGATTTCATGAAAATTCCGACGACATTGTTTTACGACGAAAAGTGAAAATTCCACCATAAATCATTATAAAACCATTGTAGGATGACATTTTGACGTAAAAACTTGTAAAGTGATTTTTGATTGGTCAAGACGTCAAAAGAGTATTTTTCGACGACAAGTAATATTTTCAAAACTCACAAATGGTATAAATAACATACGAAATGCATGCATAACATTACATTGCAACTCATGACATATCATATCATTCGTAATAGGTCCAGATTGAAACATCACGCTATACCTCAGTGTACTCACTATTGTCATCATACCAGTTTATCAAGTGAGTTCATAGCCCCACTTTTACTCTTTTAACTGTTTTACAAACTTTTGGGGGAAATACATGCTACATTTTTAATCGAACACAAATGCTTTGAACTGTATGCTATAACCGAATGTTTTATTGTCACTAAGTATTTGCCATGTTCGAAGTCCCTACATCATGAACCATTAGTCACTTGCGAGTGAGCGCGAATATTGTGAATAGGCCTATTGGAATTAACACTCCCGCTCTTATTGACCCAGTTAGGGGAAATCGAGCGCACTATATTTGAATCATTAAGGTAAATTGGCAAGTTTACCTATTAGGGCGGCGATGAAACGATGATTACCAATTTTTATTGGTGCGATGTTTACGCTTTGGTGTCATGAACTTAGTGAAATAAATACGATTTTGTTTTTTTACGATGAGTGTGAAACCATTTAACTCACACTACGATTATTGTGTTCAAACGAATTACTTAAACCTATGGATTTCACTCAACCTTTGTGTTGACCTTTTTTAGCATGTTTATTCTCAGGTATCTAAGGCATTATCATCATGGCATGGTTAAGGAACCACCTTTTGAGTCGCGGCGTCGACTTACATCATTGTACATTATGGCACTTTCTTTTAAAACCATCGTTTGGACTTGTAATATATTTATATTTCCGCAAACTTTGTAAACTTTTGGGACCTATGTTGTAACTCTGATTATTTTATTAAATCAAACGATGTATTTTCCAAACGACACTTTAGGTCGTTCAATATAACTGTGATTGTGATGCTATGACAGTCAATCCCCAGGAATTCCATTCCGCTGCAAAACAGGTAATTTGGGGGTGTGACAAATGTGAGGATCGCCCTTAGATTTGTAGGATTTAAAGCATTCTACTTTAATGCTTCAAGAGTGTACCGGTAGTATAATAGATTCTAGAACTTGTTTTGTGATGCATTCCGAGATCGCTAGTGAGACTACACTTGTGTAGTTAGGAATAACTAAATGATAAGAGGCATTAGGATAACCCTTGTTTGATACTCGTATTATAATTACTTCTTCCACATCGGTTGAGTAATTCCCCCACACCCTTGCGTTGTACTCATCTTTAGTACACGATACCCCTAGTTAACCCCTCAGAGCCTATCCTTTTCGCGGTTCTTGTGATGTTTCGGTTTTCCGGAATATCAATGAAGATCATTGTTTACAATCCACCCTCAAATGTACACCCAAATCGCCTTAGCCTACCTTGTATGCACTCACTTTTAGTGCATTATTGTTATCATACTTAACCCTTAGTTCACTTATCTAGTTACTTGCATAAGTTGCTAAGTCGAGTCATATCCTTTGTACACAGTTTGGGGACGATTGGGACGATTGAGTAAAGTTAAATTTTATGAAGTGACGGGAGGGAACGTTAAATTCAAATTCCCTTTATTTACGTAATAATGTACTCCAAGTGTTTTGATCTTTTCAATTCGGGTCAAATTTGTGTTAGAGTAATAAAAACTCAAGTGTAGGGATGTGCCTATAAATCCCTATTCTTTTGATGTTATCGTAGAGGATGGTAGAGTAAAAGTGTATGAAAAAAAAAGTGTTCAAAAAAAAAAAAAAAAAAAAAAAAAAAAAAAAAAAAAAAAAAAAAAAACGGGCTACCATCCTACATCTATATTTAAATTTATGTTTGTTTGTTTCAAGTTATATAGAGTTTAGAGTGTCGAGTCTTGGCTTAGCAACGCCATTCTTCTCATGCTTGTAACATAAAGATTTTTGACTTGCCACCACTAAATCACCTATCCCACCAAACCCTTTGTTTCCCTACCGTAAGACTAATGTTACAACCCTTTAAAAGGCCTCTTGGATAGTTTTTCCTAGGTGCATACGCCAAAGCGATGGAGGTTTGATATAGTCTCAAGCCTATGGTAATCTATATACTAGGACCGGTTAATGAGTGTTTATCTTCCATTTCCAACTTGATATATTTCATATACACCCGAGAGATGAGAGTATCCAAACACCACTTGTGAGGTGCTAGTATGTAATTTTCGTGCTTGTTATGACTTTTGCGGGGCTTATACGTGTTGTGAATTGTTCTAAACTAATGCTTCATGACCCCTAACTTATAAATTAATTGGCTAAAAGCACATTTGCTTGAGGACAAGCAAATACTAAGTGTAGGGATATTTGATAAGGATTTAAAAGGTACGCTTTTGAGGAGTTATTTAAGCCCTTAATCGATCACTTTTATATCCGTTACTGCTTAATTTTGTTCCTTTTCACTTTTTAGGTCTTTTGAAGGCAAATTGCTGGAATAACACTTATTCGGACGAAAAGGCGCGAATATATGAAGAAAATGGCTAAAGTCAAGAATCAAGACACTCAAGCTACTGGAATTGAAGGTGACGGCGTCACAGCCAAATGGCGACGCCGTCGCAACACATTTTGTGACAACTCAGTAGCCAAATTGCTAGTTTGCACTTGATGACATCAGGTTTTAAAGAGTAAGGCGTCATAACTCAGACGACCTAGATTCGGATCCCGACGGCGTCAGAAGATGAAGCCGACGACGTCACAACCATAAGGTGACGCCATCACAAAGTTGACGTGGCCAAGACGAAAACCTAATGGCGGCGATCTGACGGCGTCACAAATAAAGAGTGACGCCGTCGCATGTTGTAACTCTATATATAAAATTCGAATTTTCGGATTTTTAGGGAGATAGTTTTGTGGAGTAAAACCTAAACCGAACTTTGGCTGTCTTGGGCAGTATCTTAGGGTTCCATACCCTATTTTACAACAAAATAAGTGATTTACTTCATTAATTCAATTATGTCTTCAATTGTTTGTGTGTAAGCTTGCATGTTTTCCATGTCCGGCTAATTTACTTGTGTGTTTGCTTAGATCTATGAAACCTAGGTATTGAATATTGATTGGTTATCTCTTATCTTAATTGTGATTGACCTAGTATTTCGATAGGTCATTCGTTGTGTTTTTAATGCTTGAGTAATCTTTGTGAACATTAGTTTATAATCACCTAGAGTTATTGTAGGCTAAACATCCAAAGGTAACCTTAGAGTTAGTTTATGAATCCTAGAGATTTCGTAGGCAATAACCTTAAGGTAGTCTCAAAGAGTTAGGGAAAAACGCATACCCAACGACCGTAGAAGATACAAAATGTTAAGAATAAGGACGTGACAATTCAACCATCAATAGGAGATAACTAGGGAGTAATAGCATCTAGGTAAACACATTTTTAACTATCATACGAGCACACAACAATAGACATAGACTACACTCACCTTAGCTTAGTTAATTAGATAATTAGATAAGTAGAGTAATCGGTAGAAATACCAACCCCCCAAATCCAATACCCTGAGATTCGTACATTTCAATTTTCTAAAAAATATAAAAAAAAATAATCTTCCTCAACCCCAACCTTAGCGTAGTAATTTCTCACTAGCATTCCTATTCCCCTAGAGAACGATATCAATTTCCGAGGCTTACCCTAATACTATACTACAACGATTAGGTTCACTGCCTAGGGTGTTGAAAAGCTTGTTTCTCGGATTGCTTCATTTTCTTTTCCTTTTGCGGCCAAAACTGCCGGATCAGCTTTCTCACCAAAATTTTGCACTCCACTCTTATCGGGGATACGTTCGGGGGCCCCCAAAGGCTGAGCGACATGCTGAGGTATTTTCTCTCCATCATTAATTAGGCAACCACGACCCAGCCGTGAGCCCTGTTCCATCCTCAGTCGCAAATACTGAGACATAGTTACAACAGAAAAAAAAGAAAGAAATTGTTAAATTAACTGGCAAAGAAAGAAGAAAGACAAAAAAATGGATATCCTATAAAAAAATGTAACATATTGGATTTCACAAATACATCATATCATGATCAAGTGGGGCGTATAATTTGAAGGTTTTAGAGAGAGAAATAGTTAGAGGTTTGGGAAATTAGTGAGAGAAAATGAAAGTATTATTATGAGCTCCAACTCTCTAGCTTGGGAGGTAGAGAGTATTTATAGTCTTACACAAATCGCCACCTACGGGTTGTGGATCAGGCATACAGTGGGTAAAGACCCGTCCGTCCTCCACGGTGTTACTTAACTAAATACTATTAAACATTAAATAATCTACGACTACGAGCTTTCTAACGATTACATATACTCGAGGTGACCGACTCTTTAATAACTGGATTTACTAAATCCTAACAAAAAATCTTCAGTAAAGCAAGCCTCGACATTCGCGTTACCATTTTATCCAGATCCTTGAATTCCGAATGGTAGCCGGGATACTTCCAAATGGTCGTAAGCCCGACCTCAAATAGAAGCCCCGAATGAATGGGTCGGAGCTCTACGACACTTTCCGTCAGCGTTTGGACATCTACCTCGTCATAGGCACTAGATAGAGCATTATTCGAGACATTCGAGTCCGAATGCCTCCAAGGCACCGCATCCGGAATAGCCCTCCGGTCAAGTAGAAAAAACTTGTCTTTCCAGTTTTTTAAGCTCGAACATGTTTCCTTAAAAATCCTCCTGGGCGCCCCCGACCAATTCGACGTTCAAAAGAAAACCAATGTCCCTGTTTATTAAGTTTGTAAAAAACACGGAATAAGTTGATTGTGGGCTGGATCTCCAAGATCCGAAAATATACCTCGAACATGGCTAATCGGTTCAAACCGATGGGTACTAACTGGGAAATATGGACCTTGAAATACCTGATCACCCTAAGCAGGAAAGAAGAAAAGGGAACCCCGACTCCTGAAAACTCAAAGTATTGCTCATAAAGAACTATAGCGTCCGCCGGAAGGTCGTTTATAGTAAAACCTTCCGGTGGCAGACGAGGATGCAAATCAGTGGGAACACCGTACCCAACAACTATGCCCTCCAGCTCCGCCTCGGTCAGAACGGAGGTGAAAATATGCATATCAGATTTGGGGGAAGGATCGGAGACGTGAGATTGAGAACCGGATGCCATTGAAAATGTTTAGGAATAATGTAACGCGAACAAAGAAGAGAAGTGGAAATAAATGCACCTGAATCAACCGGATGATCTGACGACAAAGGACGGAGAAAATGATAGTAAAAAGTGAAAAAATTAAATAGGGTAAAAATGAATTATATAGGCAAATGAGGGGGGGGGGGGGACACAAACATCCCATCGTTTCAAAAGCATACGCGAGGTCCATCTGAACCGTCAATAGAGGCGCGTGTTTCCACGTGGCACGATCCCACGAATCTCGGTAAAACAATTTTAACCTATTCGCCCAATGGGCTTGGGCTTACTGTTTACTGTGTGGCCCAATAAGACAAACTAAATTTGAAATTCCGAACGGATAAGTATGACGACTGGATTAGTATCAGACAACTTGTCAAAAATAAGTAATATGATATTGGGGGGACATGACGACGTATATGGCTGATCGGCTGAACAGCCAGAGGGCCAAAGACCCGAAAGATTAGCACACCGAAGGGGTCAGATCCAAAAGAATCGTTGACCTGACAGTACATTTGGCATTTAGCCTAGAAGCATTTCGTCTCATTCTCCTGGGTGTCAGACATGATGTCAGGGACAGTGTCAGGCAAAGAGTCAGAGACGATGTCAGCCCTGACAGCGCCAACAGCCACAGAGAAAGTGACATGAGAAATGACCAGATAGTGACAACCTACAGTATAAATACGCATACAATAATTGGTAAAAAGGTATCAATTCTCACACACACACATTTATACTATACCCTTCGGTAACCCACACTTACTCTCACGCAGGAGCTTGGTCCTGGGATAACACCCGGGGCGAGGCTAACGCGTTGTTTCATACTTGCAGGTATCCAGAAGACTTAGTTTAACAAGGCTGAAGGATATCCGAAGAATCATTAGAGCTCACAAAAAAAATACTTCAACAAAAAGGGTTGTAATTTATGGCGATTGAAAGACTATATGACGAGACTGAATAAAATTCGAAACCTAATTTTATTAATTTAAATAATTTTTAAAACCGAAATTGGGGTAACTGTTTAGATAAGTTGTGAAGAGATGAAGAAGAAGAGAATACATAACTCTGAAACTGAAAAGAGAAAAAGAAAAACATGTGGTGGGCTTGAGATGCTTTTTAAAACTTTTAAAAAATGTGTTTTTCTCTCACTTTTTATAGGAGTGGCAAGGTCAAGACAAAATATTTACACTCACAATTGACATTACATAATCGTTTATGAAGAAAAATTAACTGGGATGTGTTCCTGATCGTTTATGAAGATAAACTGGGATGTTACACTAGATATTTACATATATGATACATCTTTTTAACTCATCAGCTTTCATAATTAATATTTATATTGAACCAAGTAGCCTAAGGCTGTACATAGTGGTAACCTGGGTCACCTGTTTCACATCAGATTTATCTCTCCGATGACGATCTAGTTGCCACAGTGGTGACCTAGTTTTTTTTGTTTTTTTTTTATTATTTTTTAATTTTTTTAATTCAAATATTTTTAACAACAAAATTAAACTTTATTAATAAAAATACTTAAACATTACAACAATAATTAAAAGCTTAAACTAATAAAACGTAAACATTACAATACTTATTAAAAACTGAAACTAATAATCTAAGTTGTGTCGTGCTTTGATTGTTGCCTTAAGTTGTTGAAGTTCTTGTAGTTGTCGTACGAACATATTTGGGTCGAGGGGTGTATTGTAGAAAATTAATTCTTGTGTCCGGTTTGATTGTTCTGCCAATGCAAGTTGATGACGTTGGATCTCAAGTTTCTCCCTTTTGAACTCCTCGGCTCGCCTTGCCGTTGCCTCTTGTAGCTCCAACTCTTTTTGCTTCAATTCCATATTTTTATTTTTTTTCTTACTTGACGGCCTGAACTTGAAAAATTTCTTGGCCATCGTACTAACAAATGATTTAGGTGGCTCACGAGAGGAGGCGGGTGCTTTCTTCTTGGATGCGTCACGACCTTTTGGTCGTGATTCTCGAGTCTCGTCCTCTTTAGAATCATCCACGTCTTGGGGATTAAAAGGACCTCTTGTTGACTCCGAGGTGGTTTCCGAGGTCTTGGATTTCTTCCGACTATTCAGGGTGAAAGAAGGCATCTCAACAGTTTTCCAAGCAGAATGCTTCTTCAAAACTTTCCAACACTCCTTCAATGTAAACTCATGCTTGTGAATCACACGGTATTCTTTACAAGCTTTTTCATAGTCGTCTTCGTCATTCTCACCACTTCCGTGATTCTTCTTGATATTATCCATAATTGCACAAAAGAAACCAACCCTAGAATGGATCCCACCCTTCCATTTGGTTGTGATGGAGTCGTAGGTTCTTTGTGAACCAGTTTCTTGTTCAAAGTACGCTATCACCTCCTCCCAAAACCTATATCGGTTGATAGCGTTCTCTTTAGCCGAATTTTCCAACACATGTATCCAAGCCTTACAAAGCGCGACCTCTTCCTCCGTTGTTCATAGTTCGGCCTTTTTGTTTGCAACATTCTTGCCCCTTCTTTGATTTGACAGGTGACGTCTCTTCGACATCGTCTTCAAGAAGAATAGAACCGTGGTATGAACCGTGCCCCGAACCTTGCCTCATCAAAGCATCTTGACTCGGGTATTGTTGAGACGGATAGTTTTGAGGAGGGTGTTAATATAAATAAGCCATAAAATTGTTTATTTATATTTTACGATCTTCTAATATTTTGTCGATAACAAACGTAAAATCATTTTAACGAAACAAATAAAATACATAAATGGTTGGAGCCAATAGTTTACTAACACAGATACATTTTCATATAAAACACTAAACAAGTAATATTGTTTGTATCTTATAGAAATGCATATGTATAACAACTAGTGTTTACATAATATGGAAATGTGCATATATATATTGTAATGGGTAATGTAATGGGTAAAAATCTAAGTCCTTAACCCATTGACTAGGTACAATGAATGTTGTTGGGTAAAACTCAAAATCCAAGACCCATACCCATGGAGCTTGATCCATAACCCATGACCCATTGCATGACATCATGCATGAAGTCATGATGGGTATTATCCATGATCCATGACCCAAGACCCATGACCCAATGTCTAGATACATTGCATCTTGTTGGGTATCCATAATTCATTACCCATAATCCATGGTTCATAACCCATAACCCATAACCAGGTTTGCAACTCAAAATCCGGACTTAAGCTGACCCAGCTGCCAGATCCCTTGGATTGCACTAGCCGGATCCCTCTAGGGAGGGATCTGTGGGAACCGTGGAATATTAGAGAATTTTGCCTATAAGTAGTGAGCCATTTCTCTCTTGTTACTCACCCCTTTTACACATACTCTCTCTTAGTATTGTAACATCTCTAACCTCAGATCCAAAGGATCTTTCTATGTAGTATTGTGTTTGTGTGATTCTCTAGGTTCCTCTTAAAGGCGAGATCACAACCTCTTGAAGACGTGCAAGCTCAAGGTCATGAGTTGCTAAGCTTCGTCATCATCAAGACCACTAAAGTGTCTCTTGTTGATAGTTATTTTCTCTCTTCATAAAAGTGTCGTGTCGAAGGCATTAGTGAAAGGTGCCTAAGGTTCGTGTCGAAGGCATTAGTGAAACGTGCTTAAGGTTCGTGTCAAAGGCATTAGTGAAAGGTGCCGAAGGTTCATATCGAAGGCATTAGTGAAAGGTGCCGAAGGGTCGTATCAAAGGCATTAGTGAAAGGAGCCAAGGGTGTACATTCGATATGATGCATTGATGTACAAGATAGATAGTTTGGGTTAAAGGATATTGATATCCTTATGATGTTGTAATAAGGACTGTGTTTCCTTTGGGTTAGTTGTGTTGTGTTGGGTAGTAGTTCCTCTTTTGTAATGGAACTCGGTATCTAACCTTGTATCGGATAATGTGTAGGCAATGTTGTGATAGGTGTGGTTCTACCTTGTGGAAGAACTGGGTGTCTAGCCTAGTACCGGATAAAGAGTAGGCGAAGATATGAAGGCTTCTCCGCCACATTAAGTAGCTTGTGTTGTGTAGTGCTTACGAAATCTCGAGTTGAGAACTCGAGGAGTGGAGTAGGGCAAGGAAGGTGTCCTTGTAGCTGAACTACTATAAATACTCGTGTCGTGGTTTTGTGTTCCTTACTCATCATCCAACACACACATTAAATAGATTGACTTAAGTCGATCTAAATAGTTTAAAACAAAGTTTAATTGGTAAAACTATTCAACCCCCTTATAGTTTTACACAATTGGTACCAGAGCTTTGTTACCAAGTTTCTTAGAGTATATTGTACTTTAAAAACTTGATACGATCCGTGTATGTTTGAAAACTACAAAGAAGGAGATTTCTTAAAACAAAAAGTCATGTTTTTAGAAACCATTATATTTTAAATGTTGGATAGTGATAGATAATTCTAACATTTTCTTTTGGGAATTCTTCATGCTAGGAGTCGGGTATTTTAAAAGCTCATGAAGAATTGCACCTCTATGATTTTCAAAAATCATAAAAAGAATATATAGTGTTAATACAAATAAGCCGTAAAAACGTTTATTTATATTTTACGATCTTCTAATGTTTTGTCGATAACAAACGTAAAATCATTTTAACGAAACAAATAAAATACGTAAATGGTTTGAGCCAATAGTTTACTAACACACTTACGTTTTCCATAAAACACTAAACAAGTAATAGTGATTTTATGATTGAGTAATACATATGTACAACAACTAGTGTTTACATATTGGGTAGATATATACATAATTAGTATGTATTATAATGGGTAATATAATGGGTAGAAGTTTAAGTATTTGACCCATTGACCAAATACATTGAATGTAGTTGGGTATAACCCAAAGTCCATAACCCATACCCATGGAGCATAACCCATAACCCATTGCATGACATCATGCATAAGTCATGAATGGGTATTATCCATGACCCATATATTTAACCCATGACCCATCGACTAGATGCATTGCACATACTAGATACATTGTATCTACTTGGATACCCATGGTCCAAAGTCTAGGACCCATGACCCATAAACCATGACCCATGACCCAAAACCCATGGGCAAAGAGGAGCATCCCATGGTTCCCCCAATTTACACTGGACGGATCCCTCAAGTAAGGGATCCGTGGAACAGTAGCTAATTTTCCTCTATAAATAGTGAGCCATTTCTTCATTTTTGGTTGCCACTCCTACACGTACTTTCTCCTAGTATTGTAAAATATCTAACCTCAGATCTAAAGGATCTTTCTATGTAGTTTGTGTTTGTTTTTGTGTGATTCTATAGGTTCCTCTTAAAGGCGAGATCACCACCTCTTGAAGTCGAGCAAGCTCAAGTCCATGCGTTGCCATGCTTCGTCATCATCAAGACTACTAAGGTTCTCTTGTTGATAGTTCTTTCTTCCTCCCTAGAGGTGTTGTGTCAAAGGAAATAGTGAAGAATGTCGAAAGAGTCAAGACGAAGGCATTAGTGAAAGGTGCTTTACATCTGTGTCAAAGGCATTAGTGAAGGATGCCAAAAGAGTTAAGACGAAGGCATTAGTGAAATGTGCCAAACGTCCGTGTCAAAGGCATTAGTGAAGGGTGCTTAGAAGTCAAGTCAAGAGGCATTAGTGAAGGATGCCATGGGTGCACAATCGATAAGGTGTGTCGCTGTACAAATAGAGATAGGTTGTTTCCAAGGACATTGATATCCTTGATGATATTGTAATAAGGAGTGGGTCTCTTTTTGGGATAGGTGTTGTGTAGTGTTGGGTAGTAGTTCCTCCTTTGTAATGGAACTCGGTATCTAGCCTTGTACCGGATAAAGTGTAGGCGACGTTGTGGTAGGTGTGGTTCTACCTTGTGGAAGAACCCGTTGTCTAGCCTTGTACCGGAAAACGAGTAGGCGAAGTTGTGAAGGCTTCTCCGCCATAAGGAGTTGGTGTCGTGTAGTGATTACGAACTCTCGAGTAGGTGACTCGGGGAGTGGAGTAGGGCAAGGAATGTGTCCTTGTAGCCGAACCACTATAAACACTCGTTTCGTGGTTATGTGTTTCTTACTCTTTATCTTTCATTACACATTTACGTATCTATCTATCAATGTCCAACATACACATATAAATAGATTGACATAAGTCGATCTAAATATATTAATGAAGGATATTGGATTTCACAAACACTCTAAACCATGATCAAAGTAGGCGTATAAGTATGTTAGAGAGAAAAAGTTCTAGTGAGAGAAAGGAAGAGAGTTGGGAACTATAGTGAGAGAAAGAAAATATTTATAGTCTTACAATAAAACGCCACACAACGGGCTGTGGATCAGGCATACAGTGGGTAAAGACCCGTCCGTCCTCCACGGTGTTACTTAACTAAATACTACTTAGCTTAAAATAACTACGACTACGAGCTTTCTAATGATTACATATACTTGAGGTGACCGACTCTTTAATACCTGGAATTTCTAATTCCTAACAATCTCCCCCTAAGGGAGGTCACCTCAAACATATACTAAAAATACATTGAATACAATCAGATATTACATTAACAATTGTTCTTGCATTCTTGATGTAGTACTTTGCTCCGAAGCTCGTAGTCATTGATTCTACTCATTGCATGTTTGGTTAATCCAAGTGGAGGTCTTGTACTGATCCACGTGATAATAATTTTAAGCCAGCTTTTGAGATCATCAACTAACAAAAATCTCTGAGACATCCATTGTGGTGTTGGTATTATGTGATGTTGTGACTTTCGGACCGACATGCTCACATTCTAGATCATGATATCTTCTCATCAGAGTAACGGAAGCTTTCGTGGATTCATGATATTGGCAGCAGCGTAGCAGACGCATGGAGTGAAAATATCAGAGTCATTGATGCACTTATCATTTCTTTTGAGATGAATGTGTAGTGTGAGCATGCAGCTATGGATTGACCGCTTCATTCTGATCAGCTGCAAACGTAGGATGTACCTGCATAAAACAGTTAGCAATAAAGCACACGAAAGTGTCTTTGATAACTTTCCTTGAATTGAGGTACACGGCCCACGGTTCCCCGTTGATCAGTGCAAGTACTGCCTGTGATCAGGTATAATTCCGAAGAATTTCCTTGACAGGGTTTCGCAGCTGCTCTAGCTGTTCTCAAACCGGAACATCTCAAAGAAGACAACACGGAGTGAGTGAACCAGCGAATAGAAATTCACTGATTGATGAAAAGACATTTGAAAGACAATCGTGTATTGCTCAATAGAAATTGTTTTTGCAATGCAACGAAGGTTTTAATGAAAATCAATTATCAATCATAAAACACCTTTTGATTTGAAATATTCGAACACGGTCAATGTGCTAAAGAAAAGAGTTTTTAAGCACAATGACCGGTTTTTCAAAGTTATCCGTCAATCCATAACCTGAACCAGGATTGATTCAAAAGATTGAATCGCCCCATTGTTTCTGTTCAGTTGTCACATGGTTGATCTATTGAATAGATCTCACATGCCACCCACCAGGAGCT
This sequence comes from Chrysanthemum seticuspe, assembly GCA_019973895.1. Lineage (NCBI taxonomy): Eukaryota > Viridiplantae > Streptophyta > Magnoliopsida > Asterales > Asteraceae > Chrysanthemum > Chrysanthemum seticuspe. The sequence goes on along the minus strand of BPTQ01000006.1, from coordinate 289,273,155 downwards.
TGTTTGATGTTGGCTCCAGAGGGCTTTCCATCTTCATTGTGAATATGTTTGCATATCACTCAGATGTTCTGGCAATACCACAAGGATAATGCGTAGGACTCAAGATATAATCTCTCTTTCCACATTGTGTGAAACAGAGAGTCTTCATTGAAAGTGTCCTAATGAGATTTATAGATGATCTCGTGGCTCTAGACTCAATATGTGCATATTTGGTTCCTGTGCCGGAGACTAGGGAGAGGGTCTCCTTCTTCAATATCAACAATCTCTAAGAGAAAGTCGATAGATAATGTCGGTTCCCCGTGAGAATGAAACAAGTCCTTTTAAGAGGAACTTGAGTGGTTTTGGAAAGTTGAAGTACAGTGCGTCACTGGGTCCATGACGTCTTGTCTTCAATACCGATGTTACCATCAGTAGCATATGAATTGAACCCGGTTTCTGCCCTAAGGTTGAATATATGGAGGGCTATTTGTTTTCACCCTTATCTCATTCGTTTCTTTTTCATTCTTCAACCCCTTCAGTGCTTACCGAGACTTCATAGCTAGAACCTTGTTAGGTTTGTTCCAGTACTAGCTCTATCCCAGTCCGCACTCTTCCCATTTCTCATTTTTCTCCTTTTATCATCATACCTAAGAACTCTACACTAACTAGTGGATAGTCCCTGGGTAGATCCCTCCGGTTCTGGCGGATCATGGGAACACATACCTAACCTTATCATCCTTATATCACCGTACATAACGTAAAGTAGGTCGGTCTATTTGGTATTGTTCATCTGCCATTTGGAACCAATTGAAAACCGTTTGAAAATCAATCCAGATACTGGTGATATATTATCAAAACATTTTGTACCTGAATTGATTTTGATATTTTTAGAACAAGTGCTCCCCCTCAACATGTGCATCAAATGTTTGAAATCGTTTTGCATACGGAGGCAAGAGGAAGAATTAACTTCTTTGATTACCATTTTCTAAAAGATATCAACATCACTTCCCTAATCGATTCAAGTAGATAAAGCATTTTGGGGAAGGATGAGGTTTTCATGATTTTGCTCCCCCTCAATATGTGCTTCTAGGTTTGAAAAGAGTTTTGCACATACTAGAGGGAACCTGCACATTGAGATAAGTGATCACGTTTCAAATTATAGGTTTAAGAGATATGCTCCTCCTCAACATGTGCATGGAAAATTTGAAATCGTTTGTCACATGTGGGAAGGATAGCATGTACATCCTTATAAAACCATTTACCGAATTGTCAGTTTAAATCCAATTTAAATCACACATTCTCCCCCGATCACAATTATCAAATCATTTGAGATTTGTGATCTCTTATAGATTTAAATTGATTTTGAAAGCTTTTAAGGAGAATTGTGACTTGATTATGAAAGCGTTTTAACTGATAAGGATCGGATTTTAAAACGTTAAACTCCATTGATAAAACATGCATGAATATCTTTTGAAAACAATTGAATGCCAAATAACTTTTTAATTTAATTGAAATCATTCTCTCCCTCAATCAATGACATAGGTTGTTGATTGAGAGATTGATATTTTGACAAATAAGTCCAGATGATTATCAAAAATAGAGACTGAGTTATTTTTCAAAGCAGTTAGTTTTCAGCAGATAAATGTTTATAGAATCAGAGCATGGAATTTTGAAAAACATGATAAAGAATGGCTCTGTTCTTTCTTTAAAAAGCGGGTTACTGCCTGAAATGACAATAAACCATTGTTTCTCTTTCTCCCAAAAATATATATATATATATATATATATTTTTATATAAAAATTCGAACAACATCTAAAGTCCCGTGTCATTCTTTGAATGACACCACAAAGACCGTAGATATTTCCGAATCGAGAAAAAAAACATAACAAATTGACAATATTTTTTTTTGAAGATTTTTCGAATTTTTCAGATTTTTATGGATTTTGAAGGTTTTATATTTTTCTGTTTGATTTTTGAGGGTTTTATAATTTTGTATTTTGTTTTTTTTTTCGAATAGATATATACAAGAGATAGATGAAGATAGACCTTTACTCCTCGAGAGATAGATGAAGATAGACCTTAACTCCTCGTCTTCCTCCTGAAGACGTTTGAGTGTTTCTGGTTGAAGGCTTTTCAAGCCTAGTCGTTGAAGTATGAACTCAAAACGTTCTCTTGGAAGAGCTTTGGTGAAGATGTCTGCTAACTGATATTCAGACCTCACAAAATAGAGTTCCACCACACCTTTTTCCACTTGCTCCCTGATGAAATGATGTCGAATGTCGATATGCTTAGCTCTTGAGTGTTGAACGTTATTGCATGAAAGAGCAATAGCACTTTTATTATCACAGTACAGAGGGATTTTGTTAAATACAAAGCCATAGTTAGTTAATTGAGATCTCATCCAAAGGATTTGAGCACAACAAGATGACATGGCTATGTATTCTGCCTCTGTAGAGGAAATAGAAGTACTCATTTGCTTCTTTGAAGACCAGCTCACAAGCTTATCTCCCAAAAACTGAGCACCTCCAGACGTACTTCGACGAGTATCTTGACATCTTGCATGATCAGCATCTGCATAGGCTGTTAGTGACATACCGGTGTCCTTCGGGTACCAAAGTCCCATATTGATGGTTCCTTGGAGATACCGAAAGACCCGTTTAACCGCTTCAAGGTGCTTTTTAGTAGGCTTAGCCTGGTATCTAGCACACATGCAAACAGCGAATAGGATGTCTGGTCTACTAGCAGTGAGGTACATCAGGGATCCAATCATACTACGATATTTTGTTTGGTCAATCATGATCCCTGAGTAGTCCTCATCTAGTTTGGTTCGATCAATCATGGGAGTGTCAACAGGGTCACTTGAATCAAATCCAAATTTCTTTAATATCTCAGTTGCATATTTAGATTGATTATGAAAATGCCTCCGGGACTTTGTGAAATTTGTAATCCCAAGAAAAATGACATTTGTCCCATCATTGACATTTGAAATTTTGAACTCATTTCATTTGAAAAACGGTCACACTCATTGGGGTCAGTCGAGGCAAAGATGATATCATCAACATAAATTTGAACATGAATTAAATGTTTGCCTGACTTCCTGGTGAACAATGTTGGATCAACTGCTCCTTTGTTAAATCTGGTAGATAGAAGAAACTTTGATAGTGTATCATACCATGTCCTTGGAGCTTGCTTTAAACCGTAAAGAGCCTTCTTCAAACGATAAACGTGAGTAGGACGCTCTTGATTCACAAATCCTTCAGGTTGGCTGACGTAGACGACTTCTTTAAGATCTCCGTTCAGAAATGCCGTCTTTACATCCATCTGATAGACTACCATGTTCTTACTAGCAGCATTAGCCAAAAAGATTCTGATTGCCTCGATTCGAGCAACAGGAGAAAAAGATTCTTCAAAGTCTATACCCTCCTCTTGACGGTATCCTTTAGCAACTAATCGAGCCTTGTTCTTCAACACATCACCATGCTAATCAAGTTTCACTTTGAAGATCCATTTTAGAGCAATAATCATAGCACAATCTGGAGCAGGTACTAACTCCCATACATCAAGTCGATCAAACTCATGAATTTCATCTTGCATAGCATTGAACCAGCTGTCTTCATTCATGGCAGTTTTAACATCCTTTGGTTCGATCTTTGAGAGTACGGAGTTGAAGAAGCACCATAAGGCATCGGTTGCAAGTTGTTTCCGTGTTGATACAGGATGAGAGGGATTTCCAATGATGTTGTCGAGTGGATGATCGTGAGTCCATTTCTAAGGTGTTCATGTGGCAGTTGTTGAGGGACTGAGGTAGCAGAGTCGAAGTTTCCTGAAGAAGATGGTTCTGATGATGATTCAGGAGCAAATATGTTTTCAAATGGAGCATCTTCAGGAGTAGCAAAGGGATTAACTTCATCATTGATGCCAGAAACAGTTCCATGATGTACATTTGAAGAATGATGATTTGTTGATGAGACTGAAGGTTCAGCAGCAGGCGCTTCTTGACTTAATGATATAGAGACTGAAGGATTGACTTCATTCACAGGAATACGAGTAGCCTCTGCTGAGGGAGTTGTCAGTTCATTAGCACTTGGCTCATACTGTTCATCAAACATAGGATCAAACAATTTCTTTAAATCATCTTCAGATGGAGGTACATATGGAGTTTCTTGAGAAGAGTTTGGAACAAGGGATGAACCAATGGGACTGTTTTGAAGTGTGGGTCCTGAACTAGATTGTCCAGGAGCCGTTTGACCGGTCAGCTCATCAAACGTAACGTGAATTGTTTCCATGATATTTCAGGTTCTTTTGTTGTAGATTCGGTATCCCTTTTTGTTTGGTGCATACCCTACAAAAACTCCAATGTCTGCTTTAGCTCTCAATTTTCCTAAGTCTTGACCCTCATTAGTTGGATAACACAATGCACCAAACACACGAAGGAAAGAGAGATTAGGTTTTCTGTTGTGGACCAGTTCATATGGAGTTTTTCCATGAACAGTGTGAATCAGGGAACGATTTTGTATGTAGCATGCAGTGGCAATAGCTTCAGCCCAGAGAAACATTGGGACCTTTGAGTAAATCAGCATTGTTCTAGCGGCTTCCACAAGAGTTCGATTTCTTCTTTCAACTACACCGTTCTGTTGAGGAGTTCGTGAAACACTTCTTTGATGGCTGATTCCAATGCTTTCATAAAATTCACTAAGTTGTTTGTTAATAAACTCAGTACCATTGTCTGTTCGGATAATTTTGACGGTTTTGTTAAGTCGAACCTGTAGCTGTTTGATGAGTTTGATGATGATATCAGGAGTTTCATCCTTTGTCCTTAAGAACTTGACCCAGGTGAATCTAGAGTAATCATCAACCACAACTAACACATATTTCTTCCCAAAGATATTATGCACTCTCATTGGTCCACATAAATCCATATGAAGGGTATGAAGAACTTCTGTAATTGAGTTTGTAGGTTTGGGTTTATGGGTATACTTTTTGCTTTTTCCCAATTGGCATGCTGAACAAAGATGATCCTTTTCATACTTTAGTCTAGGTAAACCTACAACTAAGTCCTTTCTGGAGAGATCATTGATGGTGCCGAAGTTCAAGTGATTGAGACGACGATGCCATAACCATGACTTTGTTTTCGAAGCCTTTGACAACAAGCAGATTGGAGAAGACTTCATCATATCATCGATAGAGATGGTGTAAAGATTTGAACCACGAGTTCCTCTTAACAGTTCCTTACCATCAAGTTCTCTAACAAAACAAGTATGTTTTCTGAAGGCTACTTCTAGATCAGAATCACAGAATTGACCAACAGAGAACAGATTATGACCAAGACCTTCCACATAGTATACTCTAGAGATAACACTATCACCAACTACATAATCACCATAACCCATAATTGCACCGAAATGATCATTACCGAATCTAACTGTCCCGATGAATTTGCTCACGAAGTTCATGAGCCGTGACCGGTCGCCAGTCATATGCTTGGAACAGCCTGAGTCCAGGTACCACAAAATGATTTGAATGATCTGCAGTTGAACACAGACAAGAATGGATAACTGGATAATTGGGATCCCCATGCAAGAATGGGTTCCATTTGGTTAGTAACAATGGTTGGAACACCCACATCAGAAATAGAAGCATTCATATCAGAAATTAAGGCAATGGAATCATTATGAATAGATGCAGTACTAGTGTCTGTATTTGCCCTATTCAAAGTGTGCTCACTTCTTAAGGGAATAGTTCTACCAGTAGGCATCCATTTTCTAGTGGGCATTGTCTGATTAGTCTTATGACCAACAGGTATCCAATGATAGCCTAACTTACTAAATGTTCTTCCTGTGGGTTTCCACTGTTTTCTAACTTTCTTTTGCCTTTGCCTTTTTGCCTTCTTAGCATGATAATTTTCATTGACAAGATTCCCTGGGGATTTGATAGTATTAGACAAACTATTCATACCATATTTATGATTAGCAACAGAATTCAAGCAGACATCATTACAAGGTTTGCAAATAGTATCAAAATTCGACTTAATTACAGTACGCCTATGGCTAATACTAGAATCAACACGATTCGTTTTATTCGGCTCAAACTTAAAGTTCCTAGGTTGGTCTTCTACTCTTTTCCAATGCACATTCTTAGCTTGCGAGGTCCTATCATTCCTTGTATTGTCTTGAGACTTTGACCTGCTTGCTTTAATGTCACTGATTACTCCTGTAGAGGGAATGGGAACATTAGTTGGTTTTGCTACTATTTGCTTCACCTGTTTCGATGTGCTGGGATCTGAACTACATGCAGGCACACTAAGATTAACTTTTTTAACACTTGAATTGCTGGGATTTGAACACCTAGAGGGCACACTCGAGTTCACATTCTTAGCACTAACAGATTTGGTGTTAGGAATTAGAAAATTCCAGTGTTGAAAGAGTCGGTCACCCCAACTATTATCTAGCATAAGTTAGCTCGTAGATTGGTCATTAGTACGGTCTATGTAGTTAGTTAGTAGCGTAAAATGGTATAGCGCAACACCGTGGAAGAAGGTCGGGTCTTTACCCACTGTATCCCTGATCCACAGGCCGTCAGGAGGTCGTTTAGTTTGTAACCTATAAATACCCTCTACCTTGCAAGGTAGAGGGTTGGATGTTCTTTGGTAATCTAATATTCCACAAGTTTCTCTCACTAGAATGTCCCACTCTTTCTCTCTCTAAAACCATCTATGTGCTCATTGTGTTAATGTTATGATGTGTATGTGAAAGTTAATATCTAACAATTGGTATCAAGAGCCATGGTTAGATCATATCTTGCACATCTTTGGATTTATAGTGGTTTTTAGGTGGTTTTTGAGTTTGAAAAAGTTTAGTGGTTTTGCATCATTTGGTTGATTTCTTGTGTTAAAGTTTGAATTTTGTTGGTACTTTTATGTTTAGAATCATCAAAAGTGTTTAGGTTTTCATTTGGTAAGCTTGAATCATCTTGGTTGGGTTGTTTTTGGATTGAAAAGTGAAGTTTATTTGGTTTTTCAAGCTAGCGACTTAGCTCTCGGAATAGTTTCTTGGTAGCGACTTGCTTCACAGTTTTGTAGCGACTTACAGTGTTAAAGCTAGCGAGTTAGATCTAGCGAGTTAAAGTACAAGTAGTGGACTCTCCACTACGGATAGCGACTTGTGGTAGCGACTTGGTCTGTAGCGAGTTGCTCTTTAGCGACTTGCATTGTTGGCGACTTGAGTAGCGAATTACTGCTGAATTTTTGCTAGCGGCTTGAGCGTTAGCGAGTTACCACCTAGCGACTTACATCTGGCTAGCGAATTGGAAAGCTAGCGACTTAGCGTGGTGGCGAATTAGTGTTAGCGACTTGGTGTAGTACTTTCTAGCAACTTGGGATTAGTGCTAGTAGCGAATTGATTCTAAATTCTCTAGAGACTTGGGGAGTAATTCATAATAACACAATGTCTGTCATCACGGATTCTTTAATCACCAAAGTACTTGCTCTCTATGACACAGCACAGAATAGTGAAATAGAATGCCCATCTGAAGGCCTTACACCTAATAACTCAGTATCAATCAATCAGAACAACTCAAATAAGTGACTCTTAATATCATCAGATGATACTAAGAATGTGGAATGCACCAGTGAGCCGTTTCAACTACTCAGTCAGCTTCTCAAATTACTCTTATCAACAACCATGGATCGAACAAGCTGTGCCATCCTTCGTCAGGATTTTCCCACTTTAACAAGAGCTGTTTTGCTTAACCTAGAACGACTAAGGTTTCAAATTACCAAAGAAAAGCTCTCAACTGATGATTCTCATGCTGCTCTCCAAACCATCTTCAACCAATTTCAGCCACTTATTCGGGAAGAATACTCCTCAGATTTTGATATTACCATGACTGGAATGTCTTTCAAGAAGCACACGGGAATGGAAATTCATGAGTTCAGAAACTCATTTATTCAACTCATGAGTAATATGGAAACATACATCGAGGAAGCTGCAAAAGAGAATAACAAGCTGAAGGAATTGAATGAGTGTCAAGATTGTCCATGGAACAATGATGACGTGTCATGCTTCACTCCAGTTGAACCAGCAAAAGACACTGATTGTAGAATCTCAGTTATGATGGAAAAGGATGAAGAAAACAACATTGATCTCAAATTATCAAAGTCAGAAAAGGTAACAATCAACAAGGTACACTTATCTGATCACACCAATTCTCACAATAAGGTACATGACTCTTACCCTGAACATAACAATGTGGAATCAATCTTTGTTTTGTCTGAATCTAGTGCAAGTAACATGATTGAAAAAAGGGCATATGATGAGCTTTCAAACAAATTTTCAATTCTTGAAAAACACTGTATCTCTTTGCAAATTGAAATACAACATAAGGATGAAATGTTTTATGCAAAAAAACAGTGTAGTAATCTGGAACTTCCAGAATTTAGAGAATTTTTTGAAATTAATCAGTTAAAATCCCAGATTCAGGACAAAGATTCAACCATAAGAAATCTGAAATCTCTTCTTTCAGAAGCCCAGAAATATGACTGTCATGAGATAAGTGATACACTAGAATCCAGGAATTCTGAACTAGCACTATGTGTGTCCAACCTTCTAAGAGAAAATGAGCATTTAAGAAAGAACCTTGAGGAAACAAACTCTAAATTAGTCAATCAATCTAATCTCTTGATGAAAGATATTGATGACCTCAAAGCACAAATTCAGAACAAGAGCTTCAATATTGTTGCCCTAAAAAATGAGCTCAGTAAGTATGCTGGAAATAGGATGAACACTAAGTTTGCAAAACCTTCAACTTTGGGAAAGTCAACGGTTCAGAACCACTTGAAACGAACAGTTATTAAAGAACCTAATGCCTTTAGGTCTGAAAGAGCTAAACCATTGAAATCGAAGCTTACATCCCAAGTTGATAACAAGTCTGTTTTGTCAAAACCAGTCACTTCATTGCCTAGTTCAGATATGATGAATCCCAAGCATAGGACTAATGAACATCATCCACAAATCAAAAATGCTATAAGCTTAACTAGGTATCATGCAAAACATAGTCTGACAGATCAATTCCCTAAGAAATTCTCTAATCACAAAAAGACTAATAGTCAAAACAAGGGTGTGCACTCATTTAGTTCATCTCACTGTGGCTTCAAATGGATTCCCACTGGCAGATTATTTAAGTATACAGAACTTAAACGAACTTACATTCCCAAATCATGCCTCAAGTGGATTCCCACAGGTAAACTTTTCAAGAATGAAGAACCTATTAGGATCCCTATTGATGATTCGTCTGGATTATACTGTGTTGCATCTAAATGTGAGACTAAACATGTCACTAACCCTTCTATATACAAGTCTACATGTGCTTCAAGTACAATGTGCTCTCAGTCTTTTTCAGGTACAATGCTCAACTCAATCAGGAACTTCATGACTTGGTTCCCCTCAGATATGAACATAGCTCATTCAGGAGCTATAGCTTGCCAGAGTTGATGTACTTCTTACTTTGACTCCTATTCATCTTGAATCAGGACTCGTTCTCCCATGTTATTGTATAAATCAAGCTTTAAAAAAAAAAAAAAAAAAAAAAAAAAAAAAAAAAAAAAAATTATATACTCCTTTCAAAATTTTATCATTTTAACATTTTTTCTCAATCTAATAATGAATATACTCCTTGTTATCGATAACATCTACGGTCCTAGAAATGTCATTCAATAATGGCACGGGATCATAGATGAAGTTCGAACAAAAGATATATTCTTGGTGGTTTAATGGGTTTGGGTAATATCAATCAATGTTCTTTATTGACATTGATTGAGGGGGAGATTAGTTTTATACACCATTGGCTTCTGTGCTGGTTATGATGCTTGTTTATTTGTATGATGTGGTGATTTCCTGCTTGTGTGACTAACTGGTTATACTTTTGAAATATCTGGGAATGGGTTTCTCTCTGTTATAGGCTGTGATTGTATCTTGCTCATGAGACTTTCAGTGTGTGCTCTCGTTGTAACTGCCTATGTGTTGAAATGTTGAATTGATTCATGATGATCAGTGTAATAATCAATGCTAGAGACGTTATCTTATCCGTGTTAGCATATTATTACCACTCATTCATTAATACCATAGGGTCCAAACTTGTCATATAGTGTAAGTTTTGTTGCATTAGCGAATTACCACCTTAGTTTATAACCACAAGGACCAATTGTGTCATATTGCCGAAGTTAAGTTGTATACCCCTAGCGAGTTACCCATTAGCGAGTTACCACTTTACCCTCCAAGATATTTTTTCTCTCTCTCGTTCCTTTCTTCTACCTCTCCTCGTCATTTTAGTCTTACTAGCGACTTAGCATAAGGTTTGCTTCGATTCACTCTTATCGTTACTATCTTATGCTTCAGTTTCCAGTCTCTAACTTATCGTTATATTCAGATCCGTTCGTGCTCGTGAGGTGTGATTAGTTGACTCTCTCGCTTAGGTTCGGATTTTTATGTAATCGTGTGTGTGATTCTTATAAAATGATTGAACGTGTTAATTGTTTGGAATATATTGTTTGGATTATATTGGTTGGATACTTTGATGGATGATTGTTAGGAATTGGAAAATTTCTTAGTGAAGAGTCGGTCACCCCAAATGTTATCTAGCATAAGTTAGCTCGTAGATTTGTCGTTAGTCACGTTATTTATTGTTTTATTAGTTAGTCAGTAGCGTAAAATAGTTTAGTGCAACACCGTGGAGGAAGGACGGGTCTTTACCCACTGTATCCCTGATCCACAGGCCGATAGGAGGTCGAGTATTTGTAACTATAAATACCCCTTCCATCCATGGAAGGGGTGGTGCTTCATAATCTAATACTCTACAATTTGTGTAAACCTCTAGCAAGAACACCCTCTCTCTCTCTCTCTACTTTCTCTCTCTAAAATGGAAAACATGTATTTTAATCTCCCAAGACCACCCGAATCATCTAACACAATAAATATCGATCCTTTACAATTGGTATCAGAGCCAAGGTTGTTGTGTTTTGATGATTTTGTGTGGCTCGAAACTTGGTTAAACTGATTTTATATCATTTTCGTGTGTCATATGATTTATATCATTTTGTGTGGCTCGAAACATGTTTTTTATGTATCTTGCTTTGGTCTAAATTGTCATATGGTTTAATCTTGTGCACAACTGTCCAAAAACAGTGGTCATATGGTTTTAGTCTAAATGTTTTATGTGTCATTTTTTAATATCTGGTTCTAAACTATGGTGTTTTAAGGTCATTTGGTCATTTCTGGGTTGTCATAACGTGTTTAAATGGGTCAAATATGCACATTTTTCTGCATGTTTCTGGGTTCGTTATGAATATGGTCGGAAAACTGAGTCGGAAAACTCATCGGAAAACTGTAATATCTTGCTAGCGATTTGATGAACCCAATAACAGACCTGGCGACTTGTCTTTACAGGTCGTCTAGATTCAGTGTACTTGAGTAGCGATTTATGCTAGCGACTTAAGGACAAAATTAGCGACTTGTTACTGAACAAGTCGTAGCGACTAAGTGCTAGCGACTAAGTGCTAGCGACTTAGTGCTAGCGACTTAGTGCTAGCGACTTAGTGCTAGCGACTTAGTGCTAGCGACTAAGTGCTCGCGACTTGACTCTTGACTACGGCTTATGAACAGAAAGGAAGATGATGAATCGACACAAAGACCAAAACCTGATGCAACAAAATACCAATTCCATTCAAGACTCTTGACCTCAGTTATCAAACATCATTAGTCCATTATAAACAAAATTTGCAAACGAGCCAACATCTTACAAACTTCAACATCCAACATCCAATACTTCAACTATCCTAACTCATCACGATTCTATCACAATCAAAACCTAACACCATCAATCACAAATCCGATCTCATTCTAACGACAATAACATCAATATATAGCAATCTCGTTAACCTAGACTCGACACGTACACGATAAATCTTTTGATCTCAGTTTATCATTCTTTCAAAGTATTCAAAGATACATCAAGACCAGAGGTCATTCAAACGAAAGAAATGAATATCATCATCGATCTATGTTATTGAAGCTTAGCTTCATTTGTTATCCGAAATCTAAAGAAAGAATATAACAATTTATGTTATCTCTTCTTTAACTTCGTTCAAGACTCATACAAAAATGATAAGAATACCTACCCGAGACCTCAACAGAGATCTTGAAGCCTTCACATGTGGTCTTCGAACCTGGTACTCGAAAGGATGGAGATGATTTGTTATTTGATCGGTTATGATTATGAGATCAATTAAGTTTGATTAGATATGAGAAGAGTGATGTGATTTTGTAAGGTTTAAAAGGAGAGTTTTGATTTGCAGGAAGTTGGGAGGCGTATGCTTTTGAGAGAACATGGTTTTGATTGTGGCGGATGTGTTTTTGTCAATTGGGATTAGGGTTTGAAGGAGTAAGTGAGTTCATGTGATGATGGAGGCGACTGTTGTTGGGTGATTAGGTTTTGTTGGGATAATAACTGATGGGGGCGTTTGATGATGAGAGATATTAGGGTAAGAGGAGTGATATTAGGGTTGAAATAAAAGTGAGTTTTGCTGCATCTTATACCCAATATTTAGGATATGAGGCGTTTGTGTCTGATGGATCTGGATTGGATATGGGCCAAGGAGTTTCAATGGGCTGATATCATATCATAAAGATATTGCGTGTCTCATGATATGTTAATGAGAAAATAATGCATGAATGGATTACTGGATCACTTACTAATGCGTTAATGCATGAATTGATACGTTAAGTAAAGATTGTGTACATGGATTTAGGCTCTGTGAGTTAAACTCGCTTAAATGCTTGTTTGGGCTACGCTTCACGTTTTAATAAATGGAATCCTTATCGGGCTTACATGAGATTATTTTTGCTAACGACTGCTGGAAGAGACCTTAATGAGAATCGGTTTTTCTTGGACAATTCATAAATGGGATAGAACGAGAATACTGTTTGATGAGATGTGTTCAATGGACCGGGTAATGCAATTTGAGTTATGGACATGAGCCCTCTAATGCCTAATTGGATCGGATTCAAAGTTGTGGTTATGCTTCTCATAATTAGATCGTATATATGAGACTTGATAATATGAGATTTTTTGTGAATTGTGAGAATAAGCTATGATGATGAGATTCGACGGGTTATGAAGTTTGATAGTTTGGTGTATACATTTTCACGAATAATATCACGTCACGGCTTGATTTGATGTACAAAGTTGACTTTGAGGTTGTTTGTACGATATTTCTCATTTGGATTTGGAGTGAAGTTTTTCGGGCGCGTTTACTTATTTTCGTCTTCTTTCTTTCTACCCTTCCGCGAAGATGACTTGTTTGGGCCGTTATAGTGTGTGATAAAGACTTGGCTATTTAGTTACGGTTGTGATTCTTTCTCGATTAACCCACAACGTAGCTATCACTTCGGTGTCTCACGCAGTTGAGGATACGTCAAGAGGTTTTGTACATTGGGTACACTGTTTCTTTTTCACGAGGATTAGTACAAGTAAGTAACAAATCTGGAGAATTCTACTTCATGATCAAATTTGGCATATCGGGTTTACTTCACCAAGTGGTCACAGAAATAGCCGACAGAATATGTGAATGATGTGTTTACCATAGTATTTACTGGATGGTTGATGATGTTGATGATGTTGGATAATGAACCATTGATGAACCGCTGCATGTTCCCCTAAAACAGATATTCACTGAAACCAAAGTTGTCGTAACACATTCAAGCTGACATTGTTTACGGTTTGTGTCTTGATTTTGTAAAATCCCGCGAAAGAACCTATTTCTCGGTTTAAATCATAGACTTGTAAAATCCCGTGACAATGGAAACATCCTGGTATTTGTAAAGTGCATTTCCGGATCTATCTTACGGCTTGTTCTTGGTTTTGTAAAATCCCGCGAAAGAAACTATTTCTCGGTTTAAACCATAGAGTTGTAAAATCCCGTAATGATAGAACCATCTTGGAGAAGAGAAAGTGTAAATTTGGATCTTACTTGATGCTGATGCTACGGTTTCTGCTTCAAAGAAGGGATAAAAGGGTGTACTTCATGAATTGGGTGGGTGTTTGGGTTGTCTTCATGGCAGTTTGGTTATTATTATATGGCTTTACGGGGATACGTGCTTTTAACCATGGTCGGGATGAAACCATTATCAAAGTTCATTTAAATGTCAAAGAAGGCTAGATTTGAGCAGTTCAGAAGATGTGACATCGGCGTTAATTCAGTATTATTTATTTGAGGTTGAAGTGAATTATCACGGGCGAGTGTACTTAGTATCTGAAGGTATCGGGGATGGATGGATGAAGATTCTTCATGATCCTTGTTCGAGCTTATTATAAAAAACGAAGACTTGGAAATCTAGTTATTGTTGAGTGACTTTTACCTTTTCTTTTACCGCTTGGGGGAATTGGGCTCTTATCATCTCAAAATAACTATCACTTTAAGGAGTTACGTTGTAGTGCTCAGTGTCACATTCAATTGTGGATTCTCAAGAGGTGATGTACGTCTTATACTTGATGGTTGGTTGGTTGAGGAGTATAGAGTACTTAGAGATTCAAATGGGCATGAAGTCTCGGCACCGCTCTTTGTTACACATGTGCAAGCTTAAGTCACGAGTTCGGGTTAGTTTACTTCAAGGTCAAATTCATCATATTGGGTTATCTCCATCAACTGTCACTACAAAGAGCCTACTGAATGATAATGGGGTTGATTACATGTTTTGCTAAGAGAGCTGAAAAGAGAGAGATTATGACATCTGTTCACTTCAGTTCAGGCCTCGTTCTCTAAAGAAAAGAAATGTGTACGTTTCAGTGCGCATTATCTTCCGAAGAAGAGAAATCTTCTTATGACGTATGGACACTTCAGTTCATGCCTCGTACTCTAAAGAAAAGAAAAGTGTACGTGCAGTGCGCTTTATCTTCTGAAGAAGAGAAATCTTCTTATTATGACCATTCTCATCAACATGCTTCATACTTTTTCCATGCGCTTCAGTCATCAAGTGAACCGGGCTACTGTTGATTGTTTTCTGATTCCACTTTCTCAACTATAATGAAGATGGCGACATCCTGTGCTGATTTTGCGGGGGAGAAGTGTGAATAGACTACATTTGGATAATGTTCACTTATTTATTCAAGAATGGCATCTCCGTATGCAATTCTTGAGGGGGAGAAGAAGTGTGAATTTTTTGCATAGTTGATTGAAATTTGAGAATATAAATGGTCATACGGCTCTAAACTCATGTAAGAACCGAGCTTCTTCTTATCGGGTCATCTTCACATGGAGTTTTTCTCTTCTAAGAGCCGTTGGTTGACATCTTCACTTAGATTGATGAGCTTATCGACAAAGTGCTTCCGGTTAATGCTTCACGTATACATCAACATGATGATTCCGAACAATCTCTCTGTTCTTGTTTGATGTGATTGGTAGTTTGGTGTTACCATCTTGTGTGTTCGTTGCGGCCTGATTGCTGATTTCCTTGATGAACATCTTTCTGTTCTTGTTTGATTGGGAGGGATTTTAGTTAAGGGGATTTGCAAGATGTAAGTTAATTAGGATGCTTTTTGGTGGGATGCTTTTTGGTGTGAGTTGAAGATGTTAATTATCTATTCCCCAACTGGACAATCTAGAAGAAGGTCGAGTCTACAGTCGGCTCTACATTTTCTGCTGTATGTTAGAAGACTAAAAGACGAGTTGCATGCGATTATCAAAAGACTTCTTCTTATTCTGGGTTTTTATCAAACAGATTGTCAGTGTAGGGGAGAGCACTAATTGGGAGAAAGTTACAAGTCAGATTCAATTCCCAATTAGACTTGCTCATATTCTTTATCTGTGACTACTCGAGACGTTGATATTGACTGTTGTTGGACATTTGACACAAGGTGATTACTTCGGAGTTAATCATTTATCACTTATTTGAGAATGAAGTTGACTTTCACAAAGGCGTGTTCTTATTTGATAACTTGCTCGGGCTTAAGAATTTGAGTTGAAGACTTGGTTTATCTAGTTACCAGCAGTCGAGGTGGATGGTTGAAGACCTGGTTAACTATCACTATTAGGAGTTACTTTGTTTTACTCAGTGTCACACGCATATGACGGTGTGGATAATCTCAAGAGGTGTTAATGTCTCATACTCTGTTTGGGTAGTGAGTACTTAGAGATTTGCTTGAAGCATAAATTCTCTACACCGTTCTTCCATCATTAGGTGCAAGCTTAAGATACAACTGTGGGGAAGTTGACTTCAGTTTCAAAGTAGGGTATATCGGTTTTTCTTCTTCAGTGGTCACTTCAAATTGTCTACATAAGGGTTGATAAAAATAGTCAGAGTGAGTCTTCAGCAAGTTGATTCTCACAAAGACTTCAAGCGATCTTCTCAACAAATTTCAAGTATTTGGGCATTCAAAGAGTTGCTGATTCTGAAGTATCAAAACTAGAAAGGGGGAAGGAGACAAGCATCTAAACGCGAGTAAACTTGATGTACTTAATACTTCTAAGAAATTGAAGATATCCCGGGAAGAAAAATGTTATTACCGCAGAGAAACTCAAGGTTTGACTCATGACGAGTAAACTTGATGAACTTAATTCTTCTAAGTGATTGAAGATATCCCGGGAAAACAAATGTCATGACCGCAGAGAAACTCAAGGTTTTACTCATCAAGGCTTTTTGTGTTATTATTCCAACTACGTGGGGGAAGTGATGTTAGAGAAAGTTTCTGAAGATAACAGAGGTACACTAGTGTGTGGTGATTTCGATGGTATCGCAATGATCAGGGGAGAGAGATTGTGTACATTGGGGATGCTCAGCTGTTTCACTTGAGTGCTTAATCAGTGATTCAGAGATATAATCACTTATTCCGGTGTTGACATCCGCAGAGATTGTCACCCGTAGAGATAATCAGTGACTTGGTCTGCTTCTTCAATGTTATCAGTTATTAATTCCTTGTGTATTGGTATACTTCGGATACTTGAGCTTTATACACATTCACCAGGGACGAAAGATGTGAACATAGGGGAGGTGTTCTACATTACCCTCTTGATGTGTATTCGGGAGAGTTCTTGGATATTGGTGTACTTCGGGTTCTTGAGCTTCATACACGTTCATCAGGGAAGAAAAATGTGAACATGGGAAGGTGTTCTTCATTCCCCTCATGAAGTGTATTTGGGAGAGTTCTAGAGCATTATACAAAGAGGCTGACTGCAACAATTCAACTACTGGGGGGAATTGCTCTCTTGACACCTTTTGGAATGGATCGCTTCAGACTTCAGTGGTTATGAAATTTGAGAAGATTATTTATGTGTGGGATGATACATTGCTGTTCTTATGGATGATATAACCCCGAACGGAGATTCTCGATTATCGTTCTTAAATGGAGCAGCGGGATTTATGGCAATGGTGTGCTTTTCTGTGCACCTGGCTAAGGCAAGCTTGAAATAGAGCTTCGAATCTGCTCAACTAAAGGATTTTCGGTTTGGGGGGAAGCTGCCAGAGTCTCACTTTCAGATGGTTCATTTTCTTTCAATTCTAGAGCCCTTGGAAGCTTTGGTGGTGAATGTTGAAGGGATGATGACTTCTATCTTCTACAACGGGGCTGCTCGATATCCTTATCTCGGTACTCGTATCATCATCTTCTTTAACTATATCATCTACTCTATCCTTGTAAATATTTATTCGAAAAACAAAATACAAAAATATAAAACCAACAAAAAGAAATAGAAAAATATAAAACCAACAAAAAGAAAATAGAAAATTTTAAAACCTTCAAAAAACCCATAAAAATCAGAAAATTTCAAAAATACCAAAAATATGTTTTCACATGACATGTCTTCTGGTATCGATAACATCTACGGTCTTAGAAATGTCATTCAATAATGGCACGGGACCATAGATGAAGTTCGAGCAGGAGGTGTAAATATTCTTTTCTAAACATGTCTCAAAATATGGCTTACAGTTATTTCAGACTGTAACCCGGGCTTCAAATATGGCTTGCAGTTATTTCAGACTGTGACCCGCGCTTAAACCATGGTTTGCTATTATTTCTGATAGCAACCCGCTCTTCAAGGAAGGAAAGTGCTACGCTTAAACGATTTTTCACAATTTTCGTGCACTTATCCTAAAACTAATTGAGGAAAGCATGTCGAAGGACTGCTGTTCCTACACAAATGTTTTTCCGTCTAAAATTCTTCAGAAAAATATTTGTTGTTTTTACAAAATGGTGGTTAATGAGTTGCTTGTAAATCAATCAGTCTCAGAATTTTCGTTAAAATTGAAAACTCGATCAATGACTTCAGCGCTTTCAAACTTTTCAAAAATTGAGTCATTGATTGAGGGGGATAATGTTTTCAAATTTATATCATCTAACGGACTTTCTTAATTATCCTACGTGCTTATCTGAAAAAATATAATTGCCTATGTTGAAGGACTAGGTTTCTAGGATATGATTGTTAGGTTTAGATGATTAGAGTTTGAGAAACACATTATTCCCATACCTTATATGATCTGATTGTTATGTTGAATTGACTTTTTATTAGTCGATTGCTGTTTGGGTGATGTCGACCACCATATATTTGTATGTGTGTTCACTAACATATGCAGGTATATTGGTATATAAGAATGTTCCCGATCCGGATCCCACAGATGATTATGATTGGATGCCGAAAGGAAAGGGTAACTACATCTTGGGTTGACATATGAAGAAACAGAGCTTAACTGGACTTCTATGGAGAGTTGGCATATATGCAACGTAAGAGGTCTCACTGCATCAGCAGATGGTTTTCTTCTAAGAGATTGAAGAAACGGAGCTTAATTGGACCTCAGTTGGCATTCTTAATGCAACGTAAGAAGAAGTCTCACTGCATCTGCAGACGGTTTTTCTTCCAAACCCTACAGCAACAACAACAGAAGCTTCTCAACCACCTAACATATCTTTGTGCAGGATACCATTTTAAAACAATTTTGAATAATTTGATTAAATTGTTTTGAAAAATGGAAAATATTGTTTTGAAAATATATTGGACTAATTTTTGAAAATCACCGGACTTCATTTTTATCAAAACCTAAGTCACTCAATTTTTGACTTCTGTCATGGATTGAGGGGGAGAGTGATTTAAAATAAAATATTTTCAAACAATATATCTTCAAAAGAGTCCGTTTGTACGCTAAAATGTGGTGATCTAAAGATTTAATGTTATGTCATGGTATGGTTTTCTTTAAAACTCAAAGATCTGTCAAAATGAAATTTTTTCTGTTCTTGTTTGATTGTGAAATTGTTTTATTTTTCTTAAAGATCTCTTAAAAAACTATCATACCTGACACTAACAATCTTTAATGTCTAAATCTGGTCCTTATCTGTCATTTTTTCAAAATTAAATCTTGCCACGTCCTTCCCCAAATTTTTCTAAATGATTTAAATCAGTTGGGATCACAAATCTCAAATGGTTTGATATTTCTGATCGGGGTAGAGATCGTGATTTAAATCTCAAATATGTTTTAATGGAATGAGTTTTAGTCCTTTATAGGCACTCCTGCCTCCATGTGCCAAACGATTTCATACACAATGCACATGTTGAAGAGGAGGATTTATCCAAAAACAAGATGAGTATTTAAACCTGGCCACATATTCTCCCATGTTTTTCCAAAACTGATTAAATCACTTGGGATCCAAAATCTCAAAGGGTTTGATATTTTTGATCGGGGGAGAATTTGTGATTTAATAATGAAATTTGATAAAAGGTGATCGTTTTGATTTAATTGTGCAGGCTGCTCTCTCATATGTGCTAAAAGCTTTCGAATCTCGAAGCACATATTGAGGGGGAGCATAACTATCGAGGTACAAAAAGTTTTTTAAAGAGATTTATAAAGTACCTTGATTGAGTTATCAAATGGTTTGATTAATGGATTTTGTGATCGTGGATGTGCTTCAAAAGAACTCTTGCCTCTATGTGATAAAAATGTTTTCAAAATATCTTACGCACATATTGAGGGGGAGAATTTTACCATGAAAATCAAATGGCTTTTTCTAAGGAAATTGTGATCAAGAAATTATTTCAAAGAAATTATTTCAAAAGAACTCTTGCCTCCATGTGATAAACAATTTAAAAAATCATATGCACATGTTGAGGGGGAGCATTTTCTAAATGATCAAAACTATTAAGGTACAAATGCTTTGATCTCGTATCACAAGTACCTTGATTGTTTTTCCAAATGATTTTTCAATTGGTTTCAAAGAAGAATGAACTGTACCAATAGACCGACCATTTTACTTTATGCATGGTGTTATAAGGATGGTTAGGTTAGGTATTAGTTCCCACGATCCGCCAGAACCGGAGGGATCTACCCAGGGACAATCCACTAGATAGTGTAGAGTCCTTAGGTATATTGAAAAAAAAGGAGAAAAGTGAGATACGGGAAGAGTGCGGACTGAGACAGAGCTAGTACTGGAATAAACCCAACAAGGTTCTAGTTATGAAGTCTCGGTAAGCACTGAAGGGGTTGAAGAATGAAAAAGAACTGAATGTGAAAAAGGGTGAAAAGAAATAGCCCTCCATCAATTCAACCTTAGGGCAGAAACCGGGTTCAATTCATATGCTACTGGTGGTTACTAAGGTAACACTGGTATTGAAGACAAGACATCATGGACCCAGTGATGCACTACACTTAACTTCCCAAACCACTCAAGTTCCTCTTAAAAGGACTTGTTTCATTCTCACGGGGAACCGACATTATCTATCGACTTTCTCTTAGAGATTGTTGATATTGAAGAAGGAGACCCTCTCCCTAGTCTCCGACACAGGAACCAAATGTGCACTATTGAGTCTAGAGCCAAGAGATCATCCACAATATCTCGTTAGGACACTAAATTCTTGAAAACTTGCTGTTTCACATAACGTGGAAAGTAAGTATATATTAAGAGTCCTACGCATTATCCTTGTGGTAGTGCCAGAACATCTGAGTGGTATGTAAAAGTATTCACGATGAAGATGGAAATCCTTCTAGAGCCAACATCAAACAAGCTCTTGGTGGGTGACATGTGAGATCTTTTCAAAAGATCAAACTTGTGACAACTGGATAGAAATGATGGGGCGATTCACTCGTGAATCAACCTTGGTCCAGGATTGGAATTGACGAATATTTTTGGAAAAACCGTTCGATGTGCAAACCTTCTTTTCTCTAGCACGTCGAATGTGTACTTATGTTTTCAAATTCAAAAAGTATCTCTGATTGAAAAATACTTTTAGAAAAACCGTTCGATGTGCGAATCTCTTCTTTTCGCTAGCATGTCGATTGTGTACTATTTTCAAATACAAAAAGTGTTTTGATTGAAAATTGATCTTTCTCATAAAACCTTCGTCGTATTGCAAAACTCTTTATTCTAAGCAATACGCGATTGTTTTCAAATCAATTTTTCATCAATCAGTGAATCTCAATTCGCTGGTTCACTCACTCCGTGTTGTCTTCTTTGAGACGTTCCGGTTTGAGAACGGCTAGAACAGCTGCGAAACCCTGTCAAGGAGATTCTTAGGAATCCTACCTGATCACAGGCAGTACTTGTACTGATCAACGGGGAACCGTGGGCCGTGTACCTCAATTCAACGAAAGTGATCAAAGACACTTTCGTGCGCTTTATTGCTAACTGTCGTATGCAGGTACACCCCGACGATTGCAGCTGATCAGAATTGAGGAGTCAATCCAAAGCCGCATGCTCACAGCATCCACACTGAATTTGAAGAAATCATGACTGGTGCATATCTACATAACCTGGCTCTGATATTTCATTCTATGCTTATGCTTCGCTGCTACAAATATCATGAACCAGTAAGGCTTCCGCTACTCTGATGGAAAGATGTCATGATTCAAAAGTGTGAGCATGTCGGTCCAAAAGTCACAACTTCACATGATGGCAACACAATAAAGGGTGATCCAGAGATTTACTGTGGCTGATGATCTCAAAGAAAGCTCGAAGATCATCAAGATGTGGATCAGTTCAAAGACCTCCACTGAAAGTACAGATCAATGCGGACTTTGAAGTTGCACTACATAAGCACAAAGATTGCGGAAATGAAGAATTCAAGTCTACGAGCTCAAGAACAATGTCAAGAATAGAATGCTAGGATTCGAAATGTAAAACATGGGGTGACCTCCCTTAGGGGGAGATTGTTAGGAATTGGAAAATTTCTTAGTGAAGAGTCGGTCACCCCAAATGTTATCTAGCATAAGTTAGCTCGTAGATTTGTCGTTAGTCACGTTATTTATTGTTTTATTAGTTAGTCAGTAGCGTAAAATAGTTTAGTGCAACACCGTGGAGGAAGGACGGGTCTTTACCCACTGTATCCCTGATCCACAGGCCGATAGGAGGTCGAGTATTTGTAACTATAAATACCCCTTCCATCCATGGAAGGGGTGGTGCTTCATAATCTAATACTCTACAATTTGTGTAAACCTCTAGCAAGAACACCCTCTCTCTCTCTCTACTTTCTCTCTCTAAAATGGAAAACATGTATTTTGATCTCCCAAGACCACCCGAATCATCTAACACAATAAATATCGATCCTTTACAATGATTATAATGGATTGGACTGATGGGTTGGTGTTAAGAAGTGTTCTTGGTGGCGAGTTAATATGTTCTTGGTAGCGACTTAGTATGTATGTTCTTCATGGCGAGTTAGTGTTCTACTTAGCTAATACGTCTCCGTAGCGAATAAGTTCTCTAAATTCCAGCGACTTGGTTAGCGAGTTAGTAGTTAGCGACTTGTATTTACAAGTTAGCGAATTAATAACCTAGCGACTTAGTTAACTGCTTTGTAGCGACTTAGCTCATTTACTGTTCATGGCGACTTGACTTTACTAGCTAGCGAATTAGCATAGCGACTTGGTTAGCGAGTTAGCAGTTAGCGACTTGTATTTACAAGTTAGCGAATTAATAACCTAGCGACTTAGTTGACTGCTTTGTAGCGACTTAGCTCATTTACTGTTCATAGCAACTTGGCCTTATATGCTAGCGAATTAGCTTAGCGACTTAGAGTGCTAATCCTTTAGCGACTTGTCTGTGGCTCGAGATAACGACTTGTTTTTACAAGTCTGCAACAGTGTTCATTTTCATGTTGTGAATTAGTCTTAGGGTCCAGGATTATTAAAATGTTCAAAGTTTGTTGTGCTAAAGATGATCTCACTCTCACAACACTTAGGATCTCCTAATTCAACTTGTTGAATCAACATACTCTATGTAAACTGTTATGACATCTCTGTTTAGGCAAAAGGTACTAGGCTTCTCTCACGACTGCCAAAATGTTACTTTTTGCCTCATACATATGTGTTATATCACTTTTACATGTGTATCTTGGCTCATGTCATGATCACGTTGTAATGCACTCTTTTGCCCTTTAAATCCCTTATAAGCTCGTCATGTAATCATTTTTCTATATGAATGTTCTTCATTGATATATCTTAATTATGTATGTTATCATATAGTTGAAAGGTGTCATATAGTTGCAATCTTTGCCACTCTATCTGTCTCCGTATGTGTTGGGAACTTCTTCAGTGTTACTACTTCTTTGTCATAAGGGTGCTATCAATGCTGTCTCACTTACTATGTATCATCTAACCTGTTCCCATCTATTACTGTTGATTGTATGATTACTCAGAACATCAATGGCAAGTTCAATCCCAGAAAAGAGCGCTACCCCGTCAGGATCATCCAGAGTTCTCTCAGACGAAGAAATCCTTCCCAAAAGTCAATGGGCTGCTATTGGTAAAAGCAACTGTTATGTGGACCTTCAAAGGCTTCAACAAAATCCGATACTCAAAGTTTCTATCGACATCCTCAAAAACACAAACTTCTTCGGAGCAATTACCAAGCAATGCTCAATTCCATCCATTTACATTCAACAATTCTGGAACACCGTTCAATGGAACAAGATCACAGCTCAATACTCTTGCAAACTGGATAATAGGGAGTTCACAATTGATTCTGATACTCTGAGCAAGGCCCTTGGAATTACACCATGTAACCCTGACGTTCGTTCTGAATCTCCACCTGGTGCTGACGATCTGATTGTATTTCTAATTGGGTTGGGCTATCAGAATAGTATTTCAAGGTCGAAAGAAAGAAACAGAACAAGCTTGTAATTCCCAGCATCAGATTCTCTAAGCTTGTTATCCAGTATTTGCAACAAATTCACAACTTCACTCCTAGGTCTGAATCAACTTTACACAAAGCAGAACATGAATTTGTTTTAGGAAACCTGAAATATGTTCCTAGAGGCTCGAATAAAGAAGTATTTGGTTTGCCAATTCCTGATTGTCTTCTCACAGAAGATATCAAAAGGAAGGACTACTTCAAGCAATACATGAAAAGTGCAACCAAACTCTCTGCTGATGTCACACCCTCTCCTTTACAACCAAATGCTCCCGTGACCAAATCAGCCTCACAAGCATCCTATGCCTCTCTTCCTAAAAAGAGACGTGAAAGTTCTCAGCAGTCTGACACCACCTCCAAGAAGCAGAAAGCAAAAAGGAAGAAAGTGGAAAAGGAGATTGGTGAGAACACTGAGACACCAAGGAATGTTTCCAGGTTAACTGATGAAGATGATGCTGATCTGCAACTTGGAATTTAGCAAAGCCTTGAAGGTCAGAATGTGAAAGCTCCAGTAGGTGGTGTTGTGTTAAGAGAACCCGCTCAACTACCTCGACAAACAAACCCAATTGTACTTGACAAGGGTAAAGGAGTTGCAAGTGTTGAAACTGAACAAGCTGCTCACATGCTGTTAACTATCTCATCATCTCCATCAAGCACCACAAATCCATATGAGCTAAAGAGAAGAACAGATTCATCTCATGCAAAAGAACAATCTGGAGTGGTCAAGGTGCCTGAAACATTTAAGGAATCTCTTACACTTGGTGTGACTCAATCTGACTTGAATGCTGACACGCTGTTACAAAAGGGCTCGCAGGAGAACCTTGAGACAAGATCTGATGAGACCTTGAAGATGGATGAACCAAATTTGTCTACTAACTCTCTATCCTCACTTAAGGATCTCGATGCAAACTTCTCTTTTGGAGACCAATACATTAATGACAAACCCCTAGATACTGCACAATCCATGTATAATGTCAGCATTCAGCAAGACACGTCAACCATTCCTCCAATGTCAGCTTCTTCATTATCAACTGTACTTCCACCTCCCATACCAACTGAATCAACCGTACAAACACCACCAACATCGTCACCAACTCCTGATCCTGTCATTATAGTTGCGAATGTGGATGCTCCACCAGCTTCACCTCCACAGATTCTCACCTCTGACAAACTACTGGATAAAGCTATTAAAAGGATAGAAGCTCTGGAAAGGCAACTTCCTAAATCTGTAGATTCTCTGGTGGATCGTGTCTATAGATTGGAGCACCTCAACTTCAATGAAGCTGTTACTGACGCTATTGAAGGAGAAGTCAAGGATGCTGTGGAATGGGCAATGGAGGCTCCACTTCTTAGACGATTCAAGGACCTCCCCATCCCCGATATGAGAGCAGCTCTGTGTGAAAGGATGTATGAGGCTGAAGAGGACAAGCATGAGGTTCACAGTAAACTCTATGAGGCACTTGAAGAATCTATCAAGTTCGACAATTATGAGCAGTTTAAGATTGAAGTCGGAGAAAAGGAAGCTAAAAAGAAAAGGAGAACAAGTGTAATGGAAGCATTGATAAAGGATCGCAAAGATCCACCTCCTCCCCCACCACCAACGGGGGGAGCTGGAACTTCTGGATCTGGTAATCCTTCGTCAACAACCAACACACCTCCATCACAACCTCCATCATCACCGCCGAAATCTTCCAGTCAATCAGATCCGACAAAAGAGCAAAGTACTCAGAAAAAATCTGCTGCCTGGACGACGGTTGATTCAAGGTTCACATCCACGTCCACCTTCATTCCTGATGATCAAATGGTTAACGAAGAATCTCAGGTCATGGCTGACTCAGAACCAGATGAAGATGATGCGTCGACAAAGCATATTCCCAAGCCCTCAGAAGACTGGTTTGATTCTTACATGGCTGGGAATCGCACTAGCACATCCAGAGTAGCACCTTCAAGAGACACTATTCAAAGCTGCATTATGGAAGATAGACCTCCTTCTCCAGAACCCACATGGACCATCCCAGAGTCGGACTCTATGATTCCTGACAACAATTGGGCATCAGTTATCACCAATAATTATGAAGTTCCAGCTGAAGACTCTCTTCTGCACTACACTGGTGATATGGGAAGTTTCATTAGATGGTTTTGTGAGCGGAAGAGTATTTCATCCATAACACCAAGAGATCTAGAAGGTCAAGCTTACGAAATTATCAAAGTCTTCCATTCTGATGCAAACCATCTTCAATATCAGATGGAAGAATGCCATAAGATGCTGAATGACCAAGTCAGTGAGCAAATCAGTCGCTTCAATGTCAACAAATCTCTTCCTCTTGGTGGTGAACCTGGTCAGATAACCATTCAGGCTGAATTCTTCTTCAATCATGACCTGGACTATCTGTGTGCTCGCTCTGCGGAAAGAAGACCTGCTCTATCTATTTCAAAGATGAAAGCTGCAACCTATTCTGATCAGGGGCTTGAGCAGATGGTTCCTGATCAATTCTGGGCAAATGAAGAACAAAAGTATGATATTGCAGCTTCTTATGGTATTTCCCACTGGTGGTTCAAAAAGAAGAAGTTCTACATTGACAGACATGGTGCTGATAAAAGACGCAATGATGTCAGATCAAAACTGCAAATCTTAAGCGTTGTCAGTGTAGAGATCTTCCCGATCTATGGATATGAGTACTTGAAGAAGATTGTCCTTAAAAGAGCTGACTTCAAAGTGTATACCATTGAAGAGAACGACTTCAAACATCTTCTGCCAAATGATTTCGAAGATCTCTATCTCTTAAATCTTCAAGGACACCTGGAGCACTTACCTGTACGTGAGAAAAAGGCCCTCTCTGCAGCTGTCACTCTTTGGATAAGGGGCTTAGTCATTCGAAAACGAGTTGAGGACTTTCAGCTTGGCATTGAAAGCTACCAAACCAGGGTCAACCTCACAAGTCCTCAATGGAATGCAGCTGGGCATGAATTTCATCGAGAATACAAAGTTCTTGACACTCCTAGAGCCGTCATCTTCACTGACAGATATGGATCGCGTATGCTTATGCGTCTATGTGAACTCTACAAGTTTAGTGATGGTACGCTCAAAATGGTCGAAGAAGAACTTGACACCAGAGTGAAAGAAGCCAAACTTGATATGAGATCTTGGGTTAAAACTACTTTCTGGACTGATGATGACGTGAAGAGATGTGAACATTTCATTGCTGCAATCAGACGAAGACTCAAGACACGAAGAATCTTCCGCAGCCTTGAAAGCTTTGTTGGTGGAAGGCTCCGTGATGGTCACTACAAACTTCTTCAGAGAACTGAATGAAGACTTCTTCGTAATACCGTTTATGTTTTATTATCTTTGTGTAATATGTGGTGTAACAAATATGAACAACTGTAATTCATGTAATAGTGCTAGGATTTGTACTAGGGTTTCCCCTTTTGAAAAGGGGAAACATCTGTGTTGTCCTTTTTCTTTATCATATAAAATTGGACACATTTTTCTCCTTCAAATATTTTACCTCATACTTATTTAAATCACTTGAGATCCAAAATCTCAAAGGATTTAAGATTTTTGATCGGGGGAGAAAATGTGATATAAATATGAAAGATGGTAAAAGATAAGATGACCAATTTTTGTGCAAACTTCTCCCTTATATGTGCTAAACAATTTTTTGAATCTCGAAGCATATATTAAGGGGGAGAACTCTCTTTGTAAATTCAAGTCATCAGGGTACACTACACTTTAAATATTTTAAAGTACCTTAATCACATGGCTTCTAATCCTTTGATGATAAAAGGTTCCCTCTAGTATGTGCAAAACTCTTTTCAACCACGAGGCACATATTGAGGGGGAGCAAATTTATGGAAACCTCATCCTTCCTGGAAATGCTATATCTACTTGATTTGTTGAGGGAAGTGATGTTGATATCTTTTAGAAAATGGTAATCAAAGAAGTAAATTCTTTCTCTTGCCTCCATGTGCAAAACATTTTCAAATACTTGATGCACATGTTGAGGGGGAGTTCTCGTTCTAAAAATATCAAAAACAATTCAGGTACAAAATGCTTTGATAATATATCACAAGTATCTGAATTGATTTTCAAATGGTTTTCAATTGGATCCAATGGCAGATGAACAATACCAAATAGACCGACCAACTTTACTTTATGTACGGTGATATAAGGATGATAAGGTTAGGTATTGGTTCCCATGATCCGCCAGAACCGGAGGGATCTACCCAGGGACAATCCACTAGTTAGTGTAGAAGTCCTTAGGTATGATGATAAAAGGAGAAAAGTGAGATATGGGAAGAGTGCGGACTAAGACTGAGCTAGTACTGGAATAAACCCAACAAGGTTCTAGCTATGAAGTCTCGGTAAGCACTGAAGGGGTTGAAGAATTAAAAAGAATTGAATGAGAAAAGGGTGAAAACAAATAGCCCTCCATTTATTCAACCTTAGGGCAGATACCGGGTTCAATTCATATGCTACTGATGGTAACATCGGTATTGAAGACAAGACGTCATGGACCCAGTGACGCACTGCACTTCAACTTTCCAAACCACTCAAGTTCCTCTTAAAAGGACTTGTTTCATTCTCACGGGGAACCGACATTATCTATCGACTTTCTCTTAGAGATGGTTGATATTGAAGAAAGGAGACCCTCTCCCTAGTCTCCGTTATAGGATCCAAATATGCACAAATTGAGTCTAGAGCCACGAGATCATCAATAAATCTCATTAGGACACTTTCAATGAAGACTCTCTGTTTCACACAATGTGGAAAGAGAGATCATATCTTGAGTCCTACGCATTATCCTTGTGGTATTGCCAGAACATCTGAGTGATGTGTTTACACATTCACAATGAAGATGGAAAGCCTTCTGGAGCCACCATCAAACAAGCTCCTGGTAGGTGGCATGTGAGATCTATTATATAGATCAACCATGTGACAACTGAACAGAAACAATGGGGCGATTCAATCTCTTGAATCAATCCTGGTTCAGGTTATGGATTGACGGATACCTTTGAAAAACCGGTCATTGTGCTTAAAAACACTTTTCTTTAGCACATCGACCGTGTACCAATTTTTCAAACCAAAAGGTGTTTTTATGATTGATAATTGATTTTCAATAAAACCTTCGTTGTATTGAAAAAACAATTTCTATTGAGCAATACACGATTGTTTTTCAAATCTCTTTTCATCAATCAGTGGACTTAAAATTCTCTGGTTCACTCACTCCGTGTTGTCTTCTTTGAGACGTTCCGGTTTGAGAACAGCTAGAACAGCTGCGAAACCCTGTCAAGGAGATTCTTAGGAATCCTACCTGATCACAGGCAGTACTTGTACTGATCAACGGGGAACCGTGGGCCGTGTACCTCAATTCAACGAAAGTGATCAAAGACACTTTCGTGCGATTTGTTGCTAACTGTTGTATGCAGGTACGCCCGACGTTTGCAGCTGATCAGAATGAAGCGGTCAATCCACAGCCGCATGCTCACTTAACACATTCATCTAAAAAGAAATCATGATTAGTGCATCAATGACTCTGATATTTTCACTCCATGCTTCGGCTACGCTGCTGCTAATATCATGAATCAACCAAAGCTTCCGCTACTCTGATGAGAAGATTTCATGATCCAGAATGTGAGCATGTCGGTCCCAAAGTCACATCATCACATAATACCAACACCACAAAGGATGTTTTAGAGATTGTTGATTGCTGATGATCTCAAAAGCTGGCTCATATTTACTATCTCGTGAATCAGAAATGGACCTCCTATTTAAAGTACAAATCTTTGCAGACTTTGAAGTTGCACAACCTATGCACTAAGGTTACGATGTTAATGTATGAAAGTTTACGAGCTCAAGAACAAAGTCAAGACTAGAATGCTAGGATTTGAAATGTAAAATATGGGGTGACCTCCCTTAGGGGGAGATTGTTAGGAATTAGAAAATTCCAGTGTTGAAAGAGTCGGTCACCCCAACTATTATCTAGCATAAGTTAGCTCGTAGATTGGTCATTAGTACGGTCTATGTAGTTAGTTAGTAGCGTAAAATGGTATAGCGCAACACCGTGGAAGAAGGTCGGGTCTTTACCCACTGTATCCCTGATCCACAGGCCGTCAGGAGGTCGTTTAGTTTGTAACCTATAAATACCCTCTACCTTGCAAGGTAGAGGGTTGGATGTTCTTTGGTAATCTAATATTCCACAAGTTTCTCTTACTAGAATGTCCCACTCTTTCTCTCTCTAAAACCATCTATGTGCTCATTGTGTTAATGTTATGATGTGTATGTGAAAGTTAATATCTAACATTTGGAAACTGAACTGCTTGAAGGCACATTAGGGTTCACATTCATAACATTTGTCATTGAATGACTTGCATGCTTGGCACTAGGCATAGAACACGGTATCAAGGGATTGACTTGCTCACCTAAGGTTTTAGGGCATATTGTAATTAGGCATTCTAGAAGTTCTTGAGATCGTTTGGCATATAAGCATGCATGGCCAATTGCATTATCATCTGGTTTTTCTAACTTATCCTCTTCTACAATCTCATGGAGACATTCTAGGCTGTCCTTAAGATGTGAGAAATATGTTTGAATAGCAAGTTTGTTATTCCTAAGATGAGGAGGAACATATTTCACAGACAAAGCATATTTATTACAGACATGTACCTTTGATACACCATTCTCCCCATTGGTCATTGGCATCTTCCCTTTTACCTGACTCTTTAGATTCTCAATTTCTTTTTGTAACGAGGCTACCGTTTCGTTATTTTTGTTACGAGTGACCTTTATAGATTCAAATAACTCATTGAAATGACGTTTAACCTTTTCATTTTCTTCTAGAAAACTTTCATTTTCCTTTTGTAATGCATTTACTAAGTTTTGAAGATGAAACGTTTGAGAATTCTGAGAATCTAGAGGAGGAGGCATTTGGGAGCCTGTCATATTGTTCGTTTGACCCTTTAATTGAGAGATTTGGGCTTTCAACTTTCTGATCATGTTGCAATGAGCTTGAACCTGTTCATCACGTTTGTTAATTTGAAAAACTGCATCAAACTCTGGAGCATCTGAGGATGTCTTGATATTTGAAGTTTTGACATTTTCTTTAAGATGTTGATATTTAGTTGTAAATTAAAATGCTCAACTTCTAGTTTAGAAAAATGTTTAACCAAATTGTCGTGATCATCCAGTTCAATTTTCTCATTTAGTTCAGAATTAGTTTTTTCAAGCTCAATGACACGATCATGGGAGACTTTCAGGGCAACAGATAGTTCATGAAATTGGGAAGCATTAATAGAACAATTTGTAGCAGTGAAAAACATATCTTGAGCAACACATTCAGTAATAAGAGTCTCATTTAATGTATGCAAGTTCTTCCTCTCAATCTCATTATATTTTAGTGCTCGCTCATAGTCACTAACCTCAACTATCATTGCATCAAACTCCTTTTCCATTTCTTTAATGTCTAAGTTCATTCCCTTTTTAAGACTTTCAAAATGTTCTTTTAGCAGTTTAAAGAAAGGCATGACCTCAGTTAAATAACATTATTTAGTTTGCTCAAAGCCCCTTTCTCCTTTAGTAATACCAGTGGGTGTGATTCTTTTCTTGCAAGTTTTCTCAAAATCAACAAATAGTTGAAAGATAACATATTGACTAATCAAGGTCTTGCTTTTAGTGGCAATTGTTCTAGGAACAAGATGCATTGGTGTATTAGGAGGATACACAGTCGCTCTAGGCATTTTCCTAAGGGGAGGGTTCGTTACAACTAGATTCTCTGCTTTTTGCTTATCTACATCCTTTTTCCAGAACACTTGTTCGGGTGTTAACAATGTCTGAGGCTTAAACATGTTCAAGGAAATCCAATTTTCCTTCTTGTAATCATGGGGTGTGATCTTTATTTTCTTCTCTTTACATTTAGGATCATCTAATTTCTTGTTCATCTTTTTCCTAGTGACTTTATCTGATTTCTTATCTTCCTCAGTGCACTCAACGCAACTAGGTTTCTGTCAAGGTATAAGGATTTCCTTGCCATCATAAAGAACCTTATGAGCATTTCTAGCCTTTTTAATGACCTCTGGATTTGGTTCCTCAACAAGGGGAATGCTATGCTTATCGCTTAAGACTCTATGCTTAGTGATCATGTGAGCAGTCTGAATGGTGTTCCCTTGTATGTACAACTTGTTTTCAAGTTTATTTTTCAAAGTTTTCAGATTAGAAAAGTCTTTCAAGAGTTTTGATTCCTTTGCATTAAATTCTTGCTTAAGCATTTTCACATTTTCTTGAAGTTCTTGTTTTTGCTTAGCAGTTTTAGAAAGCTTTTCTTGCAAGGAATTTAACTCTTGTTTTAATACTTCTTCTCTAAAATTACTTTTTCTAATGATTGTACGCACTTGGTCATCCATTTCCTGCTCACGAGTGGTCAACTCAAATTTTGCACGTTGTTCATAAATAGCAACACGTTCTTTATAGGAATTTAGTTCAGAAATTACAGAATCATCAGGGGCACATGCAGTGTATTCATCAAAAACATAGTCATTGTTGACTGCAGAAGATGCATCACTTGGTACAACTTCACTTTCACTTTGTTTCACATATTGATCATATGGGACAACATTGATATTACTCATATTTTCAATATTTGATTCAATAGTTTCAGTTGATTGTACTTTGTCATGCATCTTTTGCACATCAGCATCATCGTATAGTTTTAATACCTCTGAGACGAGTTTGTCTTTGGATGGGCCAGCTTGTGGTGAAGATGAGACCTTGGGAGAAACCATTGGAGAAATGCTAGCCATAAAAATTGTGTGTGCAGTTGGTCCATCATCCACATCAGAGTCGTATGCATCACAATCAGCGACTTGAAAGGCATTCTGATGATTGTGACCTATCTCCTGAATTGGCTGCTCATGCACATCTGCATCATAGGTCTTAGCATTGCCCTCAGCAAGAAACAACAACTCTTCTTCATCCAAAGCAGCACCATTATCCTGAGCTTGTACAAGCAGCATCTTATCTCTGAAGTAATCAGCATTCTGTGGACGTTTTGGAGATGTGCAGTTCCTTGCAATGTGTCCCTCACCTCCACAGTTATAGCATTTGATCGGCTTAGCTTGACCTTAATTACCATTCCTTACTCGATTCTGATTACCAACATAACCTCTACCAGCTCCACCTCTTCCCTGATCATATTGTCTTTCCAGAACTGGTTGCACAACAATCCTCCCATCTCTGACAGTAGCTTGATTGTGTGGGTTAGAGGCTGTTCTGAGGTTGTTGTTGGTTTGTGGGAGAGAATTCATGTT
The DNA here is from genome assembly GCA_019973895.1 of Chrysanthemum seticuspe. Taxonomy (NCBI): domain Eukaryota; kingdom Viridiplantae; phylum Streptophyta; class Magnoliopsida; order Asterales; family Asteraceae; genus Chrysanthemum; species Chrysanthemum seticuspe. The sequence goes on along the minus strand of BPTQ01000006.1, from coordinate 289,239,719 downwards.
TTGACTTATCATGAGAGCCAGTTGATTGATGAAGTTTTCCCTGCCTGCATCAGCATCAGCTTGTTTGAACATTGGATCTGGAATAGAATCCTCTTTTCAAACATGGCATGCCTCTCATTTTGAAGCTTTGGTTGTAATCCCAGGTACAACTTGAGAAGCTTTGGTTGTAATCCCAACTTTTGAGTAAAAGGCAGTTGAATCATTTGTTGAACTTGCTTCTCCCTGAGCTTTGAACTGATATAGAATCCTCTTTTCAAACATGGCATGCCTCTCATTTTGAAGAAGGAAGGCATAGAGTTGCTCATAATTCGTATTCTTCAATCCTTTAGTGAGCTTCACAGAAGTAACAAACTTGTGCCATTCGGGATTCATGTTGTTTACAAACTTTGAGTTCAGCTGAATGTTAGGCATAGTCATTCTGATGTTCCTCATGTCATTCACCAGCTTATGAAATCTCACATAGTACTCATAAACACTTTCATCTGGTTTCATCTTGAAGTGCTCAAATTCATCATACAGCTGTGATTCTCGGTCTTCAACAGTTAGCTCAGAACCAGAAAGAAGCATCTTGACATTATCCCATACAGCTTTTGCCTCGGTGTTGTGATTGATAAGCTTGTAGATGTCCTTTGGTAGACCTTGCAGTATAATGTTGGAAGCTCGGATATCTGCATCGAATCTCTTTTTCTCCTTATCGTCAAGCTCATCATACATCTTTGGTCTGTCCATTCCATAAATCAGAGTTCCATCTTCAGCTGTATCAAGTACATCTCTAGTAGTCTCAACTCGGTAAGGTCCTTCATCAATGGATTTGAGAATGTTAACCCCATTTTGTTTTCCAAGACAGTACAATCTGATTCGTTGAGCCCAAGAGTCATAGTCAGTTCTGTCAAGCATGGGTGGACGAGTATCTGAGCCAGCTGCTTGAACATCCTCGGCAACAGTGGAGATGATAGTAGGAACGTTTGTAGACATGTTTCAAGCTCTACGGGATTTTACAATTCTTTGATTAAACCGGGAAATTGATTCTTTCACGGGATTTTACTAAACCAAAAGAACAACCGTAAGAATGTATCACGAAGAATTAACAAGCCTAAATGAATAAGTACCAAACCACACAACTCGCTTACTTAACAACTCACTTAAGTAATCAACTCGCTTAATAGCCAAGTCGCATCAGCATCAACTCACAACACAGTCAACTCGCTTAATGAATCAAGTCGCTATATAGCCAACTCGCTTTAGTATCAACTCGCAACACAATCAACTCGCTTAAACACCAAGTCGCTTAAATTAACTCGCTAGCTTTACAACTCGCTAAATAGCTAAGTCGCTTTAGATCTCAAGTCGCTTAAAGAAACAACTCGCTTAGAACCCAAGTCGCATAAATATCAACTCGCTAAACAACTAAGTCGCATGTACCAACTCGCATCAAATAACCAAGCAACTCGCTTTGAAGAAAAACAAGTCCGAGACTCAACTCGCTTCGTCCTTCTTTCACAAATAACCACTTTATCAATCCAAAACAACCAAACCACAATGATTTAAGCCTTCCAATTCAAAACATAAACACATATGATGATCCTAAACACAAAAGTACAAGCAAAATTCAAACTTTAACACTAGAATTTGTCCAAATGAGTCAAACTCTCCTAAACCCTTAATACCCCAAAAACCTTATGAAATCCACCAAAACAAAGAGCATGAAAGATGAGTGATCAAACCATGGCTCTTGATACCAATTGAAGGATATTGGATTTCACAAACACTCTAAACCATGATCAAAGTAGGCGTATAAGTATGTTAGAGAGAGAAAGTTCTAGTGAGAGAAAGGAAGAGAGTTGGGAACTATAGTGAGAGAAAGAAAATATTATTATGAGCTCCAACTCTCTACCTTGGAAGGTAGAGAGTATTTATGGTCTTACAATAAAACGCCACACAACGGGCTGTGGATCAGGCATACAGTGGGTAAAGACCCGTCCGTCCTCCACGGTGTTACTTAACTAAATACTACTTAGCTTAAAATAACTACGACTACGAGCTTTCTAATGATTACATATACTTGAGGTGACCGACTCTTTAATACCTGGAATTTCTAATTCCTAACAACTAAAACGAAGTTTAAATCAGTAAAACTATTCAACCCCCCTTCTAGTTTTCCATAATTGGTATCAGAGCTTCGTTACCAAGTTTCTTAAGAGTATATTGTACTTTTAAAAACTTAACACGATCTATGTATGTTTGAAAACTACAAAGAAGGAACTTCCTTAAAAACAAAAGGTCACGTTTTAAAATCATCATATTTTATAATGTTGGACAATGATAGAACGTTCTAATATTTTTCTTGTTGAGAATTCTCCATACTTGGATTTGGACATCCTAAGAAGATCATGAAGAATTTCTCTCTAAATACTTCTTTCCTTAAAAAGAATATTTAGCAAAGGTATGATCTTTAATAAATTACAAATTTTTTTTTTTGATAAATTAATAAGGTCATTTTTTTATCATGATTAAGTTTTAGTAGTATCTTTACGCTCTCTTAATAATCACTAAAGTAGTTATCTATATTGAACTCATCATCAAGAATAGTATTCTTCGTTGATCCCTATAGACAAAACTACAAACTAGTGATAATGATATCTCGGCTATTCGAGAGCCTTGATCATCACTCCTCACATAAGGATTATTGACACTTCATCTATGTCAATAAGTATCCATGTGAAATTCCTCACATTATGGTAAAATGGGATTTTATCATAATCTTTGAAAACTTTCCAAAGAATTATGACTTATTCATAAAAAGGGAACCTCGTCAAATAGGACTAGTATAACCCGTCAAAACCCCAAACCATAAGTTATAGAGCATAAACATCTACCCTAGGCAATTTAGAACTCCCAAACCAAAATTATCAAGGATCACTTAAGCTGTCAAATTGCTGATATGCCGGATCCCTATGGTTGAACTAGCCGGATCCCTCATACAAGGGTTACGTGGGATCCGTGCAACAGAAGACAACATAAGTAACAAATGATCACTGTGTAAGTTCCACAACCCACTTTACTCTATCAAGACTCACGAACATAAACCTAGTTACTGTTCACAGGAGCAAATTGATCATCTTCTTCAAGCAAAACAATCTCTTGTGTAAGTATAATCTTCACTACATTGTTATTTTCATTCCTTGATTCCTATGATTACAATTTTCATCTTTAGAAGTTGAGCTCAAATGGGTTTGTCACAATTTGTTACCACATTGTTTTCTAAGATAATCTAAATCAAAGAATTAACATTGTTAATACAAATTAAACTCATTCCTTGAATTCAATAAAGATGTTTTGAGAAAAATTGTGATCAATCCCATTAGGTTACTGTTCATACAATTAACACCACATTGTGGTTTTGTTGTATAGGAACAATCATGCCTAGCAACCGCCAACAAGATTACCATGATACCGCCCACTACATCCCAATGTACCATCAAAAGGAAGGCCTAAGCCCGGAGGATTGGAAAGCCTTCAAGATGTTAGAAAAGAGGCTCTTCCATGAAGGCCGTGTGGTTGAACCATCATTTATTGCAAACACCAACATTCGACAAGTATTTGGAGGAATTAACTTTGATTGCCTCTTGGAAATTAATGAGCAAATATGTCTGGTGTTCGTGCTTGAGTTTTACAAGACAATGAGAATCGTTCGGAATGAAGGCGGTACCATTTCAATTGCCTTCATCATCAATGAGCATGAGTACACACTCACCCTTGTAGAATTTGGAAGGAAACTCCGTGTTCCATATCAAGGTGTGTATATGTATTCTAACGAATGGTCTTTGGTGGAACTACATGACATGGTAGATCATCATGAAGCATACTTCACGGTCATCCCGAAAGCAACCACGGTAATGGATACCGTCTTCATGGAAAGAGCATATCTGTCACACCCCCAAATTACCTGTTTTGCAGCGGAATGGAATTCCTGGGGATTGACTGTCATAGCATCACAATCACAGTTATATTGAACGACCTAAAGTGTCGTTTGGAAAATACATCGTTTGATTTATTAAAATAATCAGAGTTTACAAAGTAGGTCCCAAATGAAAACCAATTTGTGCAGAAATAAGTTTGATACAATACAAACATAACATAGTTTGAATAAAGACGTGTTTAACCAAAAGTAAACCCTGGATGAAACATTTGAGACTAATAAAATTATTTAGTTTGCTACATAAAAGGTTTGCTGTGAAATCCAGCAAGTTATATTGACACTAACACTACGATACTGTCAGTTAGGGGTCCTTAAGGTAAGGCGACGTTTTGTCCATTAAACCCCCACACTGTCTATACGAGAAAGGTACTTCTGCCATAGGTAATGGCACCAACGAAAGCCCTACTGGCACTTCATACGAAGTACTACTAGATGGTACAGTACATCAAGGTGGTTTCTGGTAAGCAATCTTATGTATATGTGTGGAACTATACCTTGTGCCTCAAAGGAAGGTTTAAGATGTTCCCACTCACACATGAGTACGAGTAACTACTACTTCCGTTAACTTTACCATGGCGGAAGTAAGGCTTGCTAAGAGTAACAGAACATTTTGAGTTCGTGCTTG